>CM020503.1:9550000-9675000 GCA_009823395.1 Thamnaconus septentrionalis
TTGATACAGATGCTGCTTTTGGTGGAAAATCTGGATTAAAGATTAACAATTGGTGATAGCTTTGAGCCCCAGTTGAGCCCAAATACACTTGACTGGTGAACACCGAGCGCCACTGTGCCTGCTGTGTGGCTCAGTAATATCTGAAATCTGATACATTCAAATCCATGAAGAAGAAGAAGAAGAAGAAGAAGAAGAAGAAGAAGAAGAAGAAGAAGAAGAAGAAGAAGAAGAAGAAGAAGAAGAAGATCATAATAGTGATGGTGATAGTGATGGTGATGGTGATGGTGATGATGATGGTGATGATGTGAAAGCCATGCGCACTGCTTAACCTGATGGTGCCATGTTCATGCAAAATGTTCTGCTTTCTGACAACGTCCAATAATGCTTTCAATAATAATGGACCATTTATGGCTTGTCATTTGTTTGTCTTTTTTTGAGCATCATGAAGTAGCATGGACCAGTACAAATCTGACAGTGCAGCACAAGCATCTGTTGCATTTTCATGAAGATATCAAAATGTGTCCATCTACTTAGTGTGGAAGGACAATCGACAGCAGAAGATCCTGCCTGGAGTCTGTATTTAGCTTCTGTCTAGACAGCAGAGGTGTGCCACTGTGAGAGGGTGCCAAGCTGGCAGCCAAAATGATTATGTTTTGCCTTCTTTTATGCTCTGTCAAAGGCTTCTCCACATCATAAGTCAACAAATTGTTCAAATGATTTTGAGGCGATCCTTTTAACGTCGGAAAAAAAATGGGAACAGAGTTCCTTTGAGCTTTCATCCAGTCAAGCTGGAAACTCGGTGCGTGAACGAGCTCTGCGAGAGAAGCCGAAGAAAAGCGAAGAGTGGGGGACGATGAAAGGATGGGGGAAGGATGGGTGCAGGCATCTCCACCAGCATGGAGATGGTATGGTTGGCATGGAAACCACCGAGACAGCAAGATGTATCAGACGCCCTCAACACATACACACACACACACACACACACACATAGGTGCATAGCCACCTCATATATTGTCGAGGCTTAAATGGGTCATCAGATCAGTCTCGTACGTGCATGTTAATGCCTCCGCCCGTCCACATTACGCTATGTGGGATTAGACGACGTCGCAAACTACACCGTGCATTACCGCAAAAAACACACAACACGCACTCGCGCGTAAATGTGCACGTCGTGCTGTAAATCCACGGCGGCCCATGTACTGACGTGAACCAAGACGGGACAAGTGATGTGAAAAGAAGGCGGGGGAGCAGAGGCGGAAAGACAAGTAGTGGTTCAGACTGGTGGAGGAGGCACTGGAGAGAAAAGAGGAGAGGGTGAAAAATGGAGCGGTGACAATCGACTCAGCTGAAAGTGCGAGCAATCCCTTTCTCATACCGGGTTAAAAGTGGAGCAAAGGAAGCAGCTGACTCACGCATACAGAGGTGGAGGAAAGTTTTTGAACACCCCCACACACTTGTGATGTATCGCATTAGGAATCAGACTGCGGCCCCCAAGAGCAATTTCTTTTATTACAGCCAACCGCAACACACAAGGACAATTCTGCACGCGCACTGTTCTGTCCAGGTCAACACTGGATGTTTTAGCAAGTTTTGGTGGGTTTCTTTTCTCTCTCTGTTTAACTATGAATCATTTGTATTCATATCGATTTTGTGTCCCTATTGAACATTCATTCAGGTCATTGAAAAGTAGATATACAGGGTGGTCAAGGCAGCCAATAATTTTAGAAAATAAATGTAATGCCACTGCTTACCACCTCCTGTTGCAACATCAACTATCAAATTGCATTTTTTGAAAAAATAAATATATTGATGAAAAATGAAATCATGCAAGATCAGTTTCCAACAACCATGGAATGGAACTGAAATTCTTAGTGGGGGAAAAAACCTCCTTCGTTTTGCATATAGGTTTTTATTCTTCTGTCATTTTATTTTTAAATAAATCAAATTGAATTTACTGCAATGGAAACTTTATTTTAATAGCCACTTTAGCTAGTGTATAAAAAGCTGTCTGTGTTTTTATTAGTCGGAGCTGGCATCATATTGCTTAATAAAGCAGCTTCCACAACAAGTCCAGCTGCATTTCTTGTAAAATGTCAAGTGGGTCTTCCTGAAGTTATAGATCCACAGTATAAAAACAGTATAAAAACAGACTATCAATACCTACTTCCTGGAAATCCTTCAAGTGTGCCTGCTTCCGAGTTATTAGAGATAACTGCGTCATCACTCACTTTTAATACAGTCATTCAGTCTTTCATCAACATTTTAAAATAAGCTTTCACTTTCTTCTGCATGAGGTTGTTGGTTCAATCCTCCACCAACACCTTTTGTTTTAATTCCTGAGTCTCTAATTTTTTCAGGAACTTGGCGCCACAACTTGTCTTGGCTGAAACTAGCAATGACTCAGACACACAAAAACTTTGTGCTGGTTTCAATCTCATTCCTACAATCAGAAAGTCAGGATCCACTCGAGGTTGCTGCCTTTTCAATAGGCAGGTCTCCTCCCAACTGGCTGCGGGAGTTTGAACTACTGCTACCTAGCGAGTAAAGTGCCCTGGGACAACTTTGTAATAATGTGGAGTTACACAAATAAAGTTGAACTGAACTGAACTGAGTTGAACTGAATTTCTGAGCCATCCTCCATTTTCCCCAGGATAGACAAACGTCAAACAGACAGAGGGAGCAGCGAGCGCCAGGGAGCTCTCATCCTCGCTCGTCATCCCGTCTCCCTCCCCCTTCATCTCTCTCTCTCTCCCATGTCATCTGTTCTCATGTATGTTTCAACGATTCTCATAATGTATTTATATACTGGTCAAACGGCGCACTGCCACCAAGAACGGCGCTGTTTGGAGAAAGCCATAATAACACGCGGCGGACAAACCTGCATTACTGGCCTCCATGTTGGTGCAATCCACATGACGATGGGGAAGTGTGTCCTTAATTAGTTGGAGCGAGACATGCAAATCCAACACTCTCTCCAGATGTCTTGTGCATTGGTGCACACATTTCCGCCAAATTAAGGCCTCCAGTATTTGGATATCTTTTATGGTCATTACAAGCCCCAAGTGAGGATCTGGGGCAAAGCTGCAAACATTCCCCACCCGTCTTTCTCAAGCTGCACATGTCCTTCCGTATATACATGTGACCGTGTAGAAACACTGAGGGCCAGCTCCACAAAGCGTTTGCACGGCTTTTGCGCCAGAAAATCCGTGTAAATAGCGCCAAAAACGGTGATTCCGATCCACAGAGAGGACGCAAAATAAAAAATGAAAATCGGCGCAAAATGCGCCGAGGCGCAGGTAGCGGCAGGGCTGCGCCAGACTCATTTGAATGTATTTAAATGAGTCATTACGCGCAAAAGGACACCCCCTTCTATGCAAATATGCCTCATTCAAACAGTGGCAGATCCAGAAAGAGTTTGCGCTCGTGTCCGCACACAGTTTGACAGACGGAAACACCGCCAGCCAAAACCAGGCGCAGCTTCTGTCTGTGAAAGTGTTTCTGGCTTCTGAGTGAAACTTTCCTCTCTGAAAAGCCTGAAATATATAAATGGCTCCCCAAATCTTATATATAGATAGGCATTGACTACAGTATCTATGCCAATATTTTAGATAGGCTATGAAAAATACAAATGGTACTCAGTGTTGGTGATTGTCTTGCTTATATAATGACTAACACGCGTCTTGCGTCTTGACTTTCTTTCCATTATGGCAGCAGTCTTGGTAGACGGAGGAGGCATCGTAATGCCAGGCGAGCACAGGAACGCGTTTGTCCTAGCAGAGTTTCGCTGTCAAACACGTGCACTCACCAACAACCTTTGGCGCAAACTGCTCTCAGGTTGCCAGACGGCAACATTCGCACCTGTTTCAGGTGCCGCATTTGTGGGCGTGTTTGCGACTGCATATCATTAGCGCAAAAACCTTTGAATGTTTTGATACATATTAAAGTTTCTTTCTCTAGTTTCTATTTTTGTGAGTCAAAGAAAGGAATTGTAGTTGAAATTATAATTGATTTGGCAATCAATACAAACAATGATTGCAAAATGGTTTTTTTTTTTTCCCAGAGCAAACCAATGCAGATAAAGAAAAAAAAAAAGGAACTTGGTGGATGGTTTATGGATGCTACAAATGTCAAATTGTCAATTTGTCAAAAATCTAACGTTTGATCGCTGCAGTCAAATACTTATAGACAAAAAAAGTGGGTCACTGTTTAACTATTTTAAACCACATCCTCTGTGACAGAACCCATATTACTTACAAAAACAATTTCAATTTCTTTTATCGTCACCAAACCCAATCACTTCTCAAACACTACTGACAATTTTCATCATTTTAAACCCCAACATCCACTTATTAATCAGCCTTCAACAGCCCATCAGAGTCAGTTCATTTTTCATGTCAGAGGGGCCCCACAGGAGTCGAAGATGTGTGGGGGCAGGCTTCGCTGATTACAGGAACAGAAACGTAATTTTGTTCACTGATTTGAGCAAAAATCCGGACAATATTTTAAAAAACGATGTCCTATTTTCCAGCTGCTCTGGCTCAACTAAACCATTTCCTGTTAAAACCTAATTTATTACAGAGACAACGAGCTAGATCTGCCTCCTGTCCGTCTTATACAACAGCCCTGCCTTTAGATTCCATGTGGGGGGTTTCCAGTAACTGCCAGTAATCTGAGGTGGCACTTTGATTCCATCTACTCATGTGAATGTCTTTGGAGGACACAGAGACATTGCCCAGCTCACACGCAGCTGTGCATGTACTCTTGCCTGCTCATCGCTCGCTGCCCGTGGCGCAGAAAAAATACCAGTCTTCTCCTTCTGTCATGCCAGTCCTTCTTAGTCCATCATCTTCCCTTTCTTCCCATCCTCCCCCTCTCCATCGAGGGCGCCAACTGTTGGCTTCACCAACTGCAGGCGAGGCTGCAAGACTTTGCTCCCTCTCTTTCTTCCCTCGCTATCTGGTTTACTTCTCTCCCTCTGGCCATCATTTGCTCCTCATGCCTTTTTCCCTCCCCCTTTTTCTTTTTCTCCCAGCTATTCATCTGTCTCCCTTCACCCCTGCGACTCCATCTCCGTCTATACTCTTTCTCTCCTCCCCGGTCCTTTCCTCTGTCTCTCTGCTCTCTCTGCTCCTTCTCATTTACTGCCTGTCCCTGAACCCATTCATCTTTCCCTGACACCTTCACTCTCCTCCCGAGTCCCCTTCCTCTTTCTGTCTATCACTCAGCCAACCTGCACGGGTGTGTTTATAACCTGGATGTCACGAGACACTTTCTCATCACTGGCCATAAGGAGAAATTAATGGAGGGAAAAGAGAAATGGCCTACAGAATATAGCTTATCATTGCATACTAAGTGGCAGCTTGGGTGAATAGTTAAGTTAAATTAATACCCATGAGAATCACTTACAGTTTATTAGAATGGAATGTGAGCCATTTTGTGTCATTTAACATTTATTGATCTACTAAAATGTAATAATTTTGCATTTCCAGCCATTCCTGTGATGAATCCTGGAAGGATAAATCTGACTCCAGACTCCAGTACAGCAGCCTTGTGCGATTCCCAGAAAAGGGAAAATCTATCCTTCCATTTACAATCACCTGATTTATTCAGTTTGGCATCTGAAAAGCTGCAAAGTTTTAGCTTCCAGTTACAGCTAATTGCAAGTTTATTCATTCATTCATCTTCTATACCCGCTTATTCCAATTCAGGGTCACGGGGGTCTGCTGGAGCCTATCCCAGCTGTCTTAGGGCGAAGGCAGGGTGACACCCTGGACAAGTCGCCAGTTCATCGCAGGGCCACATAGAGACAAACAACCATTCACACTCACATGCACACCTACGGACAATTTAGAGTGTTCAGTTGACCTCACATGCATGTTTTTGGACTGTGGGAGGAAGCCGGAGAACCCGGAGAGAACCCACGCAGACACGGGGAGAGCATGCAAACTCCACACAGAAAGGTCCCAGGCCCGGGCCCCGGAATCGAACCCACGACCTTCTTGCTGTGAGGCGGCAGCGCTAACCACTGCGCCACCGTGTCGCCCTAATTGCAAGTTTATGATATGATAAAAAAAAAAAAAACCAAGGTGAACTCAAGGGGGTCTCACCTGGCTGAGGAGGGGTATCAGCTTAGGAGATCAGTGTTAATCGTAATTTTCCAAAGTCTGTGAAGTGAAACAAGCCATGCGTTTCACTTCACAGACACTTCACATTGCACAGAGAAGCAGGACAGTATTTGATTTATCTGAAATAAAACGTGGTAAGAGGTTCATGATAAAAGTGTAGTCATTGAAATGGAGGGTAAATGATGAAGTGAAAAAGTGATGCAGCGAAAGAGCAAAAGAGGTGAGGGGCAGCCGATGGGTATAGACGATAAGGTGGCGAGAGATGATATATCATCCTGTAAAATGAAGAGGGAGCCAGAGATGATATCTGCGATATGGGGAGTGAAAGTGAGGAGATGGCGGCGGGTGTAAAAATGGATGGAGCTGAGGTGGAGGGCAAAAAGAGAGAGATTAATGTGGGACAGGGAGGATGAGAAGTAGGAGACAGATGGACGTTGAGGGAAAAGGGGTTAGGTCAGGATGGGGAAACGGGAGATGGTTGAGAGTGAAGGAAGAGGGGGAATGTGGAATGGACAGATGGAAAGGACTTGCATGCAGTCAGAGGGAGGGGAAACAACTGAATTGGAAAGAGGAAGAAGAGGGAGGGTGAGAGATGGGAGTTGAGATGGAGAGCTTGTGTGAGTCACAACATCTCCTCTGCAAGCTATTAGTGATTTAATCACTCTGACATCACTGCGTATGCGCACGCGAGCTCTGTGTGTGTGTGTGTGTGTGTGTGTGTGTGTGTGTGTGTGTGTATCATACCAGATTACCCTGAGCCAGTGCAGTCAGGGAGTGGCTCATCACTCTTTCGCAGCAGCATGCATTCATCGTCTTAAAGTCATGTTTTTCAATCTACGGGCTGAGACCCAAAGCAGCTCACAGGTTCTTACCAGTGGTCCTTTACCAGAGTGATGTAAGCAAATTAAGGCGGTGAGTCCCGGCTTGGGACTGATATTATGGCCTTGACACAGTGAATGTGACTTCATGTGTCAGAGGTTTTTAATTGTGTTGTCTTAAAAGAGCTGCAGGGAGAAATGCTGCTAATAATATTTGCATAACTGATGCTAACGCAGGCTTGCGTGATTTAAGTACTTATCTATAACAGGTAGATAAGTACATTACAAAAAAAGCCACTCCAATGCCGTGTAGCCCTTAAAACTTAGTTGAAACAATAGAGAGTACTTGATAATAGTAAAGAGTGGTTGAAACAATCTGTTCAAACCAAAACATTAAAACATGGAGAGCCTTGGGGCCCCGACTCCAGCCGCACCGGCGGGTGATCCCAACGCCGTGGCCTGCAGTGTGGTCTTGGCGTGGCAGGGAGGAGACCAGTGGCCCAGAGAGCCAGAGGTAGTGGGAGGTGCTGGGAGGTAGTGGGAGTGCGGCGGCTAATAGCTAGTGTGCTTGTAGCCCTGCAGAGGCTCTAATCGTGGGCACGGACGGGCCACACCTCAGGGTGGGTCTCAGGGCCTTGATTACAGGGTGGATTCGAATGTGCAGGGGGTTGATCACAGGGCTGCGGGAGTCGCATGTGTGCCTACGTGCGTGTGTGTGTGTGTGTGTGTGTGTGTGTGTTTGATAGAGGAGTCACATCGCAGCCTACATTTCATCCACTGTGTGTTGTGTGCGCACGCTTGGAAAGAAACTCGCTTGGCCCCCCCCCTGCTCTTAGAAAAACAACCGGCGGGGTGAGAGGCGAGGCTAAAAAGCACAAAGAGAGAGACACATAGCAAGCAGGAATGGGCAGTGATGAGATGCCACATGGCAGAATTGTATAATAACTAAATAAGTTGCGGGGAGTAAACAGGAAACAGCTCCCAGTGAAAGAGCCAGAGAGCCGGAGCGCAGACACAGGCAGTCGGGGGATTCTTTGAAAGTCACAACTGCCTGAAGTCAAAGTTGTTGTGCATATTTGGGTTGCTACAGTCCAAAGGATACTGGGCCTGAACCTCTAGCAAAGGGTTTCTATAAATGCAACTATTAGTCGCCTACGTGTTGGTCACAAATCAATAGACTTTCCTACCAAACAAACAAACGGCGCAGTGCTGCAAAAACACAAGACAGAAAGAAGAGCCAGAGGCAGCGACACCAAACAGGTTAGTATTGAGGATCCCAGAGGAGTTCTGTCCGCGCGTGTGTGTCACTGCCAGCTAAAGCTCTCCAGCGCAGCAGAAAATGTCAATGGGTAAACAACAGACTGCGGCCGCCACATCGATTCTAAACACAGCTGCACGACGTGCACACAGTCAGGCACACGTGAAAAGAAGCTGGTGCACAGAGGGCTTAGTTTCCTTGGCTAAGCTACTTTAGTTTGAGCGATCTGACATAAGAGGGGCAGTAAAGGCAGAGGAGGATGGAGCAAATGTAAAGAATCAGAAGTGTGTGTGTGTGGTGGGGGGTTAGAGGGCGTGCCGTCCATCATGCCTCCTTGCTTTATTTCACGCTCTTTGACTGCCTCTGTGCCCTCAGTCTTTCTCTCAGCCAGACAGACCATGACTGTGCCCAAATGTGATTTGACTCTTTAATCTTCATAATCCATTTGGCCAAAGAGTTTTTTTTTCCCCCTTTCCTATTTAGAGAGCAAACAAACGCACACACAAGTATGCCCAAGTAGGTTCTATCAGCGATAAATGTGACGCTTTGTCAACTTTCAGCTCCCGTTACGACGGCAGGGAACAACTCCTGAGGAGATAATGACAAACCAACAAGCAACAAGGCTCTCTTTTCTGCCACTGTGATTTCTCTGTTTCTTTTAAATTATCGCCCCTTTTTGTTTTTCTGTTGTTTTTTTCCCCCGTCCGCTCTTTGTTTTGCTTAGAAACAGGCAGATATCAGCAACAAAGGGGAGAGCATGAAAAAGAACATCATCATGGAGGATGAACGCTGACATTCTTCAGTGGAACAGAGAGGGAAGAGATGGAGTGATGCAGAGACACAGAGAGGAGGAAGCGGGATTGAAAGTGTTTATTTGCCTGCGAGCAGGATGTGCCAAGTTGAAAACGTGTGAAGAGGAGGTAACGCAAACTGCGATGAAACCTGCCAGTTACTGGGAGTGCGATCGTCCCGGGGTGCACTGTGGAGATCTGCACGCTGCATTATGTTACAAAAGCACACGCTGAACTTCCTTTCAAGGAATTTGGAGGGTGTCAGTCATGAAACATTTTACATTTGACGAGGCCAAACAGATTGGATTCATCAGAAGGAGAAGCCCTCTGGAAGGATCGTCTCATTTTTGAAGGAGTACAACTGACAGACACGGTGTACCCAAAAAAAACAAAAGAAAAACACTTAACTAACTAATCACACACAATCCAGCTCACCAGGTGATGTACATGGAATACATCAAAGCTCACACAGGCATATTAAACATGCAATTAGATGCAATGTGCATGCACGGACAAAAAAATCCATTATTCCTCAAGAAATGCTATTTGTAAAAAAAAAACCAAAAACGGTTGATTGTTTTTTGGAGTAGCTGAAAGAAATTGAATGAATGTTGGACAAACAAGAGTGATTATGATTCCCATAAGACTGTTAAAAATTACATTAAGAAGACAAACATTTGTGCTGGAGGTGTTCTGGTAGACCGGATCTGCATAATTGAGTGTTGCGATTAATAGCTGAGTAATATTTTTTTTTCTGATCCATAATACAGAGGAGTTAAATAGAATGTCAGTGCATTCTCAGGACACAATTCAAATTTCTTTGCATTTGAATCAATAGTTGGTTTAAAGGAGAGTTAAGAGTCACAGAAAACTGAAGCTGTAAACTTTTCGCATTGATGTACAATCATGGAACAATAATTGGACATCAGTCATCAATTGTGACTGATGTTTGTGTGTGTGTGTGTGTATATATATGTGTATATATATATATATATATACATATATACATATAAACTTCCTTTTATATATACATACATATATATATATATATATATATATATATATATATATATATATATATATATATATATATATATATATATATATATTTATATATATACATTTGTAATACTTTTACTTGACCATTATTTCTGCCATTAGATTTTTCAGAATTCTAATGATGACCTTTATACAAGTGGGTTTCACTTCCCCAGACAGATTCTTACATGTTATGAATATGGATTGATGACGCTTGGAGCATTTCCCCAGTGTGTGATGAATGAAGCTCTCTAGCTAATCCAATCTGCCTAATGTACTAATTAGTGACAACTAGTGAAAAGTACGAGATGTTAGTGATTTGTCTTGACGAGATGCGCTCAATATTGACGCGAGGATGTAAAAATGCCGGAATGAAGAGATTTGCCAAAGATTCTTTTGAAACATAAAAACTGGCTGAGAGCTGCATGACAGAACACCGCAGGCTGTTGTTAGCTGTGACATAGGGCTTTATGATGGATATTTCATAACGTTTCTCATTTTTAGTGCGCTTGCCAGGAGAGCAGGGTGCACACCAGCCAGCCAGCATGTATTCTGCTGTCACCAAGCCAGACAGAGCAAAAACAAACGCATAATTCAGATGACATAATTCCTGATTAATCGAATGAATTAAGAAGGTGTCTCTTCAGACACATCCAGAGAAGAAAAATATGCTTAGAAACGCAACAAAAAAGACTAAAATTAGACACAAAGTGCCACCTCCAAAAACAGTCTGCAACGATATGATAATAAACAGTGTATTAACCTGCACTGTGGCGAGCAGAACAAACACAGCGTGCAGACAGGTTGGTGGGGAAAGCGTGCGGAAAAGATGACGTGAAGCTTCTTAATGAACAACAGACATGACTGCAAGGAAGAAAGGCCACGACAGCCCGTCTGCTGTCGCACAAACGCGATCCAGCACCGCCAGCAACCAGCATCCCGGTGGACCTGCGAGGTCCTAAAAACCTCACACTTCAATGCACACACACCTGCACACACACCACCATGCATCACATGCGGTGCGCGGCTCTCGGGGATGTCGGACTTCAAAGGATGTTTTATTTTTGGGAGCAGCGTCGGGTTCGTCGCCCTTCTTTGTTGGCAGACGAGGAAACAGGTTGCAAATATCAAACACTACAGTGGGGCTGTGACACACCCAAACAAACACACGCAGGTGAGTGCGTGCTCGTGCGCGCTCACGCACTTTTCTGGCGATCACTTTGGGAGACAATGCTCCTCTGGAGGAGAGATGCTGACTGAGCAAATGTCTGCCGGCGGCTCACCTGACAGCTCGGCCAAAGTCAGAGAGACGCAGCGTTCGGGCTTCATTAGCACATGAAACAAGGTGGCAGGGTGCTGCCATTACACAGGAGTCAATACTGTGAAGTGCTAATCTGGCTGGTGCGCTCCGGGCGGTCTGTTCAACGATCTCTATGATTCCGGGAGGAAATCAAAAGCATTTTGGAAACCACCCTCCCTTCTCTCTCTGTTGTTTAATGCCTCATCAGCAGTAAAGTAGGAGCAGGGCTGCCAACTCTCAAGTGCCGCTGGGTGGGATCGCTTCTTTGTTCACAGACAACTGAGGTTTTGCAGACGGGCAGGTTCTCATGTCATGTAGGGATGGATCAGGTCAGCATGGAAGATAAATAACCAGTCTACTTGGCTAAAACAAGAAATCTGGAAACTTTTTCTCAGTTATTTTTGCAGTTATTCTCGCAAGCAGACATGTTGCTGTCTTACACATTGGAAACATTGCCAGTTAAGGCAATGCGGATGAAAGGGAGGTGCTGAGAAAAGGTACAGTGACTGTGAGGTTGGATATTAAATCCTTGCCTCGTGGTTCAGAATGTGTCCTCTGGGGTTACTGAAGCTATCCATCCAGTTAAAAGCCAACGGACAACATTTGGAAGTGAGGGCGTATTCACACCTGCCTTGTTTGGTTCGAACTAAACCAAAAAAGTGCCTTGTGCGGACCTTTTGGGCTGGTGTGAATACAAACCAGCAAACTCTGGTCTGGAGCAAACAGCCGGTCCGAGACCTCGCTGGAGAGGTGGTCTTGGTCCGCTTCCAAACAAACCATGGTGCGGTTCGGTTGATGTGTGAGAGCGACCGCACCGTGGCTCGAACCAGTTGTGAAATCACACACTGTTTTACACATCACAGGCTTCCATAGCCACAACCATTATGGGAAATGATGTTTTGGTTAGCATAGTAGAAAGTTTAGTAGCATGTCGTCGGACCGTCAGGCCTATTGGAGTGAGGCTTAATGTGCAGAGGTATTTTAAAGTGTCTTTCAATGTGAAAACATGAAAACGTGATGAAACTGCTGTTGCTGTAGCATCCACACCAGTCAGTTTAACAGACTTTTACATATTTGTGTCTTCTAGGGATTTATTATCGGCGTCCTGTAGCAGCTTCTCTCTGCTTCTGTAACACTGAAAAAGAAGTTGATTGGCTTTAAAATCTCAAAACTGGCCAAAAAATGTTTTTTGTGAAAGTTTAGCAAGATGGATCATGCTAGATTTACACTTGCATTGTGTAGACTGTGTAATTATGCTGAATATGTAAACAAAAAGTAAGGAAAACACAAAGCAGTTCATAGTTGCCCATAGAAAGAGAGAGAGAGAGAGAGAGAGAGAGAGAGAGAGAGAGAGAGAGAGAGAGAGGAAGGCAGAGAATGAACAGGCGTTGGCACAGTTTGGTGGTGACACTTGTTTGAAATTTATAATGAGCAGCCAGGGCCAAGAGAGAGGACCTCACACACAGCGATCCACAGACACGCACGCACGCACGCACACACATACACACACACACACACACACACACACACAATTGTGATGCTGTGCTGAGTAGCAGGTCAGAGAGAGGCTAAGAATAAACTGGCCCTGCTGGGCTTCTGTCTGTTCCACGGACACACAAAAAACACTCCCAAACACACATACACAAACTGCTCTTTTTGCCTTTGACTTCCCAGCGTGCTTACCTCTACTTAAAAAAAGAAAAGGGTAAATGGCTTAGCACAAAAGTAGCAAATAAAGTCTGGCTCAGAGAGACAGACGTCTTTAAATCATGAATCAACATGAGTAAAAAATAAGAGCCAGGTGTATGGTCGCAACATTAACCACAGTATGTGACACACCTAGACGGGTGATGACACACCTAAGTAGTCACATTATTCTTTGACCTCATCATTTTTGTCCTTTCCACATGTATTATTCATAAGACGAAGACAGCCTCCTCTTTATCATCTTGCTCTTCTTAACTTGACATTCTCGACTCTTTCACCTTTTCCCTCCACACGTGTTTTAATCCAGTTAGTTTTGACAATTTCCATACTGCTTACTCACTACTATGTCAGGTTGTGGAACACATGCTTGCATTGTAGGGGGAAACCAAAATTTCAAGGTGTATTGCTAAAGAAGTAGATAGTATTAAAAAAAAAAAAAAAAAAAGATTTCCTGAAAGATCTGCAGTTTATTTTTCTGTCTTGACATGATGAGTGCTGTGTTTCCAGTAATTGCCATAATGGTGGTAACCTGTAATTGAACCCTTTTGGCTAAAACCATCTGAAAATCTCGAAAGACACAACGATCATGACATCACTCTGACATCATTGGGGTAATAGCTTCTTGGCAACACAAGAACACATCATCATTTTCTCCTTCTCTCCTCTTGTCGTTTAAGGTCTAATTTTTTCCACGATTACATGCCGCATCATTTTTAAAATCCTTTATCTAACAGCTAAGCTACCATGTCATTTTTCCCTATTTCTCTAAGTAGGGTCACAGAAATTGGAAAATCAAACTATAATATGGTTTGACTGAGAGAGAGAGAGAGGAAAGAGAGAGAGAGAGAGAGAGAGAGAGAGAGAGAGAGAGCGCTATGTTTCTGATGGCGTGCAGCGCCTTGGCTATAAAATCCAGCAAAGAGAACATGGCTGAATGGATTAAACGAGCGAGAGGAGAGAGAGAGAAAAAAGAGGTGACGGGAACAAGAGTGGGGGGAAGAGGGGACGACGAAGAGGCCACATGAGATAAAAAGTCTGAACAGTGTAAACAAGTTGAGGTGAAAGGCAAAAGGGCGGAAGATGCAAATGCGGTGGAGTCAAGGGTGCGCAGGAGGAAGAGAAGAGGGAGGATGTGGAGGCGCGGCATGACGAAGAGGTGATGTGAGAGAGAAACAGAGGGAGGAAGAGACGGAGGGAGGGAGGGAGGAAGGGATGGAAGGACTCGTGGCATCTAGAAGTGTAGCAGACAGCCAGACAAGAGTGAAAGGATGCAAAAAAAGAAACCAAGACAGACTTGAAGACTTGAAAGAAGTACAGAATAAAGAAACAGAGCGACGGTGATGTAAGAAGTGAAGAGACAGGAATTATCAAAGCACTTTTTGCTCACTCAAATTCGGCTTTCTGCCGCAGGGGTTGATGTACGACTCAACAAGTCGGACAATCTTGCAGCCCTGCTTTTATTATTCATTTTTCTCATTGTTTTGCCGAGCTCTCTAGCAGTGTCTAGATGTGGTGCTTTGCAAAGTGCGCTAGTGCCATTTTTCCATGTATTGACTCACAGTGACAGAAACATAATAGGGCCAAACTAACTGTGCCCACAGCTCAGCCTTACAGTATCCTTCAATAGGCGGTCCTTGTGAATCTCTGTCTGTAGAGGCTCTGACAAAGGCTTTGTGTCCAGACACATCAGCAGTTCTTTAATGTTCCATTCTTTCAACTCCAGAAATGTAGCCGTGCCGTTCTCATTTTTTCAAACCGAGATGCGCCGCCTTTGTACAATCTTTGTGAGACATTTTTGAATTTTGACTTGGCTCTCCATTAGAAAGCCACCGTTGAAGCACAACCTCATTTTTTAAAACATGTTAGGACCCCTTAAGCTGTTTTCCTTCCCGAAACCAAGGTCTAAGCTAACAGCAAGAGTTCTCATTCTCAGGTTCCAACAGTGAAATGACTCCCTTCCAAGGAGAGAAGTCAGTTATTGGTTGGTCAGATCGAGCCGGGAGACAACAAAATCCCTCACAATCGCGGCGCATCGCCTGCTTATTTCATTTAATGTTGGTGCTGATCTGGACTGCACATCAGCAGACCTTAATGGACCAAACACATGAACGGCCAGTAAGCTTGCAGGTATTAAATAATGTTTTAATACATCCGTATCGCAGAAGACACTCTGCCATCAAATGTCACAACTTGCTTTCTTTTGACCTACACACGGGATCAGTGAGGTAAGTGGTGTGCTTCCTGTGATTGGTGCAGGTGGAGCTCACATTAAGAATAAATCAGTCCTGACTTCACTTCATGGTGGCCCCACACAACCTCTCTGACTCTCTGGTTGTTCAATCCACAGCTGAGCCCATGGCCAGCGTTCACACCCACTCAAATGGGAGAGTCAACACTCCAGGATTCGCTTTAACCAACAGACTCCACCAGGATGGTGTGAACACGCCCATAAAATCACAGAATTGGATCATTCTTGAATCGCGGCGTTGACCGACGTTTTAAATTGCACTTGGTCTCTAAAGTGAATATTTTAAGCAAATAGCCCTTTCAAGTGGAGCCTCACTATGCATGAGGGTAATTACTTGGTCCTTACAAAGATACAAGGACAAGAAACGGGCAGAGATGCACTAAATGCAGCTTTGCTTTATGGAGGCGAGGAGGAGGTGCTGAGGAAGCTGCTTTCCCCAGACACTTTAAGCACTGGTCAATTTAACGCGGCTAACATCGACTTATTAAAAATGCATGTGCCCGCGGATGCATGAGCAACTGTGTGTGTTTGCGTGCATATATATATGAGAGCGCAGACGCACATGGGGAAGCGGCTGAATGCAGAGCGGCCCACCTCGATGTTTGACATCATTATACTTTTATCTGCCTCGTGGACCTGCCAGAACCGGAGCTGACTGACTGCCGGGCTGAGCAGTGGAGGAAGACCAAGGAAAATATGCCGCCAGCGCTGCCGCTGGAGGTGTGGGATTTTCTCTCAGCTGTGTGTGATAAGAGCTTCGGACGTCAACTCCCGACTCACATTGTCTCGTCGTTTTGGAACTCCAGCTTGCCCGCCGTCAGTTCGTAGTCCTCCCCTCCTTTGGCGGTGGCGTCCACAGTTCTGTAGGGCACAGCCACCAGGCCGCGGGCCCCCGACGTCCGGAGCACCTTCACCTCCATCACGCCGACGCTCTCGCTCACCCTCTGACTCGCAGTCTCGAAGGTGAAGATCCCTGAGTAGAGAGACAAAAATGGAAAACCAGATACTTCACAGGGGGAACTGAAATACTGAAAGGAAGCACATAGAATAGAACAGAATAGAATAGAATGCTTTTATTTGTCCCATATTGGGAAAATTTGGGAAATTTACAGCAGCATATACAGTGCAAAGAGAAGAAAAAATGAAATAAAAACAAATAAAGAAATAAAATATCATATTTGTAGATTAAGAAAGGAAAACAAATATTTACATCTATAGGGACACTTGGATTATTTACTAATTGTTTACATGGTGAGATTAATATACACCTGTGCTCCTGACTTGGCGGCTCACTCTCAAAGGTGTACCGCACATCCATGGTGAAAAGAATAATAGCAAACCACCTACTCTCTCCAGATAAAAGATAATCAGCAATAGGAAAACGCCTCCACTCTCCACTCCCGCATTTTAATTCTCCCTGGATGTTATCAGAGAACTGAAAAGCATTTTCCACAGTGGAGGGAACTTTCACTAACTCCTTTTTAAGCTCTTTTGTGGGTATCCAGATACAAAGCAGCAAAGCATTATGTAACAATGTATGTGTGTGTGTGTGTGTGTGTCGTTTAAGGTCTAATTTTTTTCCACGATTACATGCCGCATCATTTTAAAATCCTTTATCTAACAGCTAAGCTACCATGTCATTTTTCCCTATTTCTCTAAGTAGGGTCACAGAAATTGGAAAATCAAACTATAATATGGTTTGACTGAGAGAGAGAGAGAGAGAGAGAGAGAGAGAGAGAGAGAGAGAGAGAGAGAGAGAGAGAGCGCTATGTTTCTGATGGCGTGCAGCGCCTTGGCTATAAAATCCAGCAAAGAGAACATGGCTGAATGGATTAAACGAGCGAGAGGAGAGAGAGAGAAAAAAGAGGTGACGGGAACAAGAGTGGGGGGAGAGGGGACGACGAAGAGGCCACATGAGATAAAAAGTCTGAACAGTGTAAACAAGTTGAGGTGAAAGGCAAAAGGGCGGAAGATGCAAATGCGGTGGAGTCAAGGGTGCGCAGGAGGAAGAGAAGAGGGAGGATGTGGAGGCGCGGCATGACGAAGAGGTGATGTGAGAGAGAAACAGAGGGAGGAAGAGACGGAGGGAGGGAGGGAGGAAGGGATGGAAGGACTCGTGGCATCTAGAAGTGTAGCAGACAGCCAGACAAGAGTGAAAGGATGCAAAAAAAGAAACCAAGACAGACTTGAAGACTTGAAAGAAGTACAGAATAAAGAAACAGAGCGACGGTGATGTAAGAAGTGAAGAGACAGGAATTATCAAAGCACTTTTGCTCACTCAAATTCGGCTTTCGTCAGAGGGGTTGATGTACGACTCAACAAGTCGGACAATCTTGCAGCCCTGCTTTTATTATTCATTTTTCTCATTGTTTTGCCGAGCTCTCTAGCAGTGTCTAGATGTGGTGCTTTGCAAAGTGCGCTAGTGCCATTTTTCCATGTATTGACTCACAGTGACAGAAACATAATAGGGCCAAACTAACTGTGCCCACAGCTCAGCCTTACAGTATCCTTCAATAGGCGGTCCTTGTGAATCTCTGTCTGTAGAGGCTCTGACAAAGGCTTTGTGTCCAGACACATCAGCAGTTCTTTAATGTTCCATTCTTTCAACTCCAGAAATGTAGCCGTGCCGTTCTCATTTTTTCAAACCGAGATGCGCCCGCCTTTGTACAATCTTTGTGAGACATTTTTGAATTTTGACTTGGCTCTCCATTAGAAAGCCACCGTTGAAGCACAACCTCATTTTTAAAACATGTTAGGACCCCTTAAGCTGTTTTCCTTCCCGAAACCAAGGTCTAAGCTAACAGCAAGAGTTCTCATTCTCAGGTTCCAACAGTGAAATGACTCCCTTCCAAGGAGAGAAGTCAGTTATTGGTTGGTCAGATCGAGCCGGGAGACAACAAAATCCCTCACAATCGCGGCGCATCGCCTGCTTATTTCATTTAATGTTGGTGCTGATCTGGACTGCACATCAGCAGACCTTAATGGACCAAACACATGAACGGCCAGTAAGCTTGCAGGTATTAAATAATGTTTTAATACATCCGTATCGCAGAAGACACTCTGCCATCAAATGTCACAACTTGCTTTCTTTTGACCTACACACGGGATCGTAAGTGGTGTGCTTCCTGTGATTGGTGCAGGTGGAGCTCACATTAAGAATAAATCAGTCCTGACTTCACTTCATGGTGGCCCCACACAACCTCTCTGACTCTCTGGTTGTTCAATCCACAGCTGAGCCCACGGCCAGCGTTCATACCCACTCAAATGGGAGAGTCAACACTCCAGGATTCGCTTTAACCAACAGACTCCACCAGGATGGTGTGAACACGCCCATAAAATCACAGAATTGGATCATTCTTGAATCGCGGCGTTGACCGACGTTTTAAATTGCACTTGGTCTCTAAAGTGAATATTTTAAGCAAATAGCCCTTTCAAGTGGAGCCTCACTATGCATGAGGGTAATTACTTGGTCCTTACAAAGATACAAGGACAAGAAACGGGCAGAGATGCACTAAATGCAGCTTTGCTTTATGGAGGCGAGGAGGAGGTGCTGAGGAAGCTGCTTTCCCCAGACACTTTAAGCACTGGTCAATTTAACGCGGCTAACATCGACTTATTAAAAATGCATGTGCCCGCGGATGCATGAGCAACTGTGTGTGTTTGCGTGCATATATATATGAGAGCGCAGACGCACATGGGAAAGCGGCTGAATGCAGAGCGGCCCACCTCGATGTTTGACATCATTATACTTTTATCTGCCTCGTGGACCTGCCAGAACCGGAGCTGACTGACTGCCGGGCTGAGCAGTGGAGGAAGACCTAGGAAAATATGCCGCCAGCGCTGCCGCTGGAGCTGTGGGATTTTCTCTCAGCTGTGTGTGATAAGAGCTTCGGACGTCAACTCCCGACTCACATTGTCTCGTCGTTTTGGAACTCCAGCTTGCCCGCCGTCAGTTCGTAGTCCTCCCTCCTTTGGCGGTGGCGCCCACAGTTCTGTAGGGCACAGCCACCAGGCCGCGCGGGCCCCGACGTCCGGAGCACCTTCACCTCCATCACGCCGACGCTCTCGCTCACCCTCTGACTCGCAGTCTCGAAGGTGAAGATCCCTGAGTAGAGAGACAAAAATGGAAAACCAGATACTTCACAGGGGGAACTGAAATACTGAAAGGAAGCACATAGAATAGAACAGAATAGAATAGAATGCTTTTATTTGTCCCATATTGGGAAAATTTGGGAAATTTACAGCAGCATATACAGTGCAAAGAGAAGAAAAAATGAAATAAAAACAAATAAAGAAATAAAATATCATATTTGTAGATTAAGAAAGGAAAACAAATATTTACATCTATAGGGACACTTGGATTATTTACTAATTGTTTACATGGTGAGATTAATATACACCTGTGCTCCTGACTTGGCGGCTCACTCTCAAAGGTGTACCGCACATCCATGGTGAAAAGAATAATAGCAAACCACCTACTCTCTCCAGATAAAAGATAATCAGCAATAGGAAAACGCCTCCACTCTCCACTCCCGCATTTTAATTCTCCCTGGATGTTATCAGAGAACTGAAAAGCATTTTCCACAGTGGAGGGAACTTTCACTAACTCCTTTTTAAGCTCTTTTGTGGGTATCCAGATACAAAGCAGCAAAGCATTATGTAACAATGTATGTGTGTGTGTGTGTGTGTGTGTGTGTGTGTGTGTGTGTGTGTGTGTGTGAGTGAATGAGATGATACAGCGTGCTGATAACACCCATCATTGCTTTTATTGCACTGTTTCCGCTGCACATTAAAAAGTAAATAAAACTAAATGAAAACTCATGATTATACAAAAAGTAAATGTGATCAGGGCTCGGACGGGAGGAGATTAGGCTCAAACAAGCTCTAAACATCAATATGATGACTTTGCATGCAGCAGTATGACAGGCTAGGTGACAGCTGTCGCCTCGTCTCGCTCTCACCTGCGTGATCGTCATCGTAGATGGTCACTGTGGCCGTGTGGTTTTCACCCAGCACAGCCTTGGGGGTGTCACTCGTGTCCAGGGGGGCAGTGCCGATCTCAGGGTAGCCAACCACTCGCGGGTTGCTGAGGTGAACGTAGAAGTACTCGTCCTCTTCAAAGATGTCATCGTCAATCACTCCAACGGTGATCTCTGAGGGGGAAACATTCGCACGTTCCAGCTTCAGTGCCACATATTTGCCAACATCTCTTTAACGAAATAATCTCAAACTTTAAATGTCCCGTCTTGTGCGTAGTTCTCTGTTGATGTTTTCTCACAATTACTTGTGACATAGACTGGCAACTGACAATTTGTGATGTCACAAAGGGGGTTGGTTGAAAGCTTTGCTTATCACAGTGCTCTTGGGTAAGTGACACAGAAACACCTCCAGCTTCCTTGGCTTTTTTTAAATTTCAGTGGTCAGCTAAACTGAGAATTTTTGCTGGAGGCTGTAAACAGAAGGCTAAACATGATGTTTGCTTGAAATGTATAGAGTTCCGAAAAATACAATCCAGGACCTTTAGAACTGCAACAGTGTAAAGTGCTGAGTGTGGCGCTGGCGTTTCTCTCTCAATGACACGGCTTGAACCGTGTTCGACTGTTATGACCGTGCTTGATATTAATACCTTTGAGGGTCTCGCCCGGCTTAAACAGCAGTGTTCCCTCGGCAAACTCATAATCTGAACCTGCGTTGGCTGTGCCGTCCTCGGTGCGATAATCCACCTTGGAGAGATAGGAGCACAGAGATATTGGATACGAGTTGAGCGGGGAGGGGGGCAAAAAGTGAGCCGTCAAAGATGAAACAGAAGTGAGCAGATATGAAAAGGGCAGATAAGCGCAAAGGCGAGAACGCAGTGTGCAGGGGAGCAGAGAGGGGAGGAGGAGGAGGAGGAGGAGCAGGAGGGGAGTGGAAGAGGAGAGCCATTTGGGGAGACGGGGGAGAACAAGGGGGGGGGGGGAGAGAAAACAAGAAAAACAGCTTCATTAAACTGAGCCCTACGGTCACATTCAGTCCTATAAAGACTTTGAAGGTGGTGCAACAAAACCGTCTCTCTGCGTCCCCTCGTTTCTCTCCATCTGCCCGCTCCTTTAACTCTTTCCACTCTCAGGCTCGCACGATCACCTATGATTACTTCTAATCAGATAGCGGCTCTCTCAATCTAAGCTCTTATGTAAAAGTCAGATTGCTTCAAAAAAAATAATCTGAGGCTTGATCGGTGACTCAGTGCCGTGCTGGCTGTTGTGGGCAGTCTCCTGGCGCTGCTTGAGCCACAGTGGAAGGTGATTTGGTGGATGCAGCACCAGCTATGTTTCTGAGATCCAGCTACATGGGTGTGAAGTGATAGAATGTGGCAAACTTGTTAAGATGTTCTTGATGTTAAAGACCAGCGCAGCTCTGTTTAAATGAGTTCTTTCATTATGGCTATTTCCAGATTGAATAAATTGATTTTTTTGCTCTACTTCCACCTATAAACAAGGGGGTTTTTGGACATAAAATGACAAGAAAGTATCTTGATCTTGTTTCTTAGCCCCCCCCCTTATCCCCTCCACACACCACCCCTACCTGCTGAATTCATGGCCCTGCTTTGGAACAGCCCACTCCCTCCTTCAGACTTCCTCCTACTGTCAACATTTATCTCTGCGACTGACAATTAAACCCACAAACAAATGTGCATCTAAGCGGTAACAAGGTGGATAATTTACAAAATGAGAACACAACAGAGATCAACATGTATTTTTGGAGGATCCTAAGGAACTGTTTGCTAGATGTCTGAAAGTGGAGGCTCCAGGGACCTTCGCGGTGAGCGTGAGAGGGCCGCAGAAAAGCAAGTGAACAACCATTCCAATTTTAAGTCACACAATACAATCACTTCAGGAGGAACTTGTTTTTGCCACTTTGCGTAATCATGTCCACCAGTCCCTTTTCTATTGCTACCCATCCTGCACAGAGGGTTGCAGAGATGTTGGAGTCGATCCCACCCATCAACACATAGAGACAAACATCTGCACTCACACTTATTATTTTAAAGTTCCTATTCATCCTGGTGGGCGTTTCTTGAAACTGAGAGGAAGCTGGAGCAACTGGAGGGAACCCACTGACACAGGGACAACATACAAACTACACCTTCCACATAGAATATTACCCACACCCTTCTTAATTTGAGGCAACAGCGCTAGCTAGCTACAACACCACCATGCCATAACATATAGGATCCATTTTGTGCCCGATTAAAGGACTCCTTTGTGTAAAAGGTACAGACCAATGTTTTTAAAACTCTCTGCTCACAGTTTGTCTCTAAAGTTCTCAATTGTCACAGATAGTTGGACCGTCACATTTTGCAGTCTAGCAGCAGTCTGTCATCATAAATAGATTCTTTCATAACTTTTGCCCGCGCTCACTTTGTACAAGTGAGCAATCGAGCACAAGCAGTTTCACCGAGACCCTCGGGTGAAATCATAACAATTTGTCCGTTTCCGAGAGGGTCTGCCATGCCCGAGGGGCATCTGTATGGGATGAATAACCCACTTCATTTAATAGAATCAGCATTCAGCAGACGGCAGACAGAGGCCACGCCGCCTGCATCCCTCCACAGCCTCTGATGTTGCATCACAGATTATTTGTGTACAAGTGGAGTTGGGTCTTTGTAAAGCCCCTGCAAGCAGATCAGATGTCGCTCACTTGACACTGACTCTCGGCAGTCTGGGAGAATTGCTCATTCGGAGTGCGCGGCAGGCACTAAGCCCGAGATCAGTGTTACAAGGCAGAGAGATACGTCGCATTATAGGTTTGGTTTGAATCGCAGCTAAATCAAAGCTAAAAAAGGGATGTTTCGCGTGCGTCTCATGGCATCCGCCGTGTCTAGACCTCTCGCAGCATCTGAGCACGACTGAAAATAAGCACGGCGAAAGCCTCCGGAGTGAGCCGTGGGTGAGACAGGAGCCAGACGAGGAAGAGTGCCAAAGACGTGAGTGAAATCACTTCAGAGCTCCAACGCTCTGCTGTCTGGGTGTCTTTTGGCTCCTCTCCCTGGGAAGGCGCACATTTCTTCTCAACAATCCCACACACCTTGACAGTGGCTCCCGAGTCTCCCCCGTGTCTGGCCACGGTCAGCTTCAAGGAGCCGCAATTTTCAAAGCACTGGTACAGGGCGGGTTCGAAGTCTATCCTCACGGTGTGAGGGTCGTTTTCCTGGGCCTGGGTCTCCTGGCTGCTCACCACCTGGAAGACACAGACAGGACAGGCGGCGTCAGGGTTGGACTCTAGTCAACGCACAGGACAACAACAACAACAACAACAGCAAGAGTGTGCGTGTCTGACTTTTCGAGCCTGGTCGGCTGCGTGCTTCTTGAGGATGTTGCCAGCTCCGATCATCATCCTGGTCGCCTGTATCCGGTAGAAGGCTCGGCTCTTCTGCTGCTGCATCAGGACCTGATCAGCATAATGCAAGACGTTGGCAAGGCAATGCAGTGTCTTCTTAATGTAAATTGCTTTCCACACAAGGCATGTTGTTTCCACTAGGGTCAAAGGTCGGCTACTCATCCTAGCTCATTTAAGGGTTTGGCATGGATGCTCAAAGCGAGGGACACTAAATTTAAGGGTTGATCAATTACTGCCGAAAAAATTACATTTCATACATTAAAAGACAAAAACAATGTGACGGAAATTCTAAGTTTATTTCCTTTTAGGATTTGAGGCTCACAACTGTGATTCAGCTTCTCTCAAAATCCCAGGGATTAAGCCCCATTCACACAGAATCTTGCACTGAAAGCAGGAGGGTTGTGTGACGACTGTTTGACAATGGGCCGTCTACGACAGCAGCCAGTGTGTGACTGAGTGGTGCAGGTGGTGTCAGGTGGCTGAGATGTGGGACTGGGAGCTGCAGTGGGTTCCAACTGAGGCAACCTGTAGACAAAGTGTAGACGGCCTGCTTGCTGGGATTGAACTTCTCTCTAAATCACATCAAAGGGCTTCTTTAAGTCAAAAAAACAACATCTTGTTTTGAATTTGAGTCCTAATGATAGCACCATTGGAAAAAGGACAGATTAGCTCATGTGATTCAGCTCAGTGGATTTATCTCCAAACTTGCAACTGCTTATTCGATTGTAAAGCTTATGAAGATGTAAAGGCAGAATACCAGCGTTTTCTGAAACATTCTGCACCGCTTTGAATATTTGATCAGTGTATTTGCATTCGCATTAAAACTTGATCCGTGTTTGCTAAACAGCGGAATAGCAAATCCACAAAGGGCAGTTATTTCCTTTTTGACTGATTTAATGTGACCACAAGAGACAAATTTCATCTGTTGAAGTTTCATCTACGGGGCTGTCATTCTTATTTATGTCTGTGCAGGGACAGACGACTGACTGCAAACAAACATCTGGGAGTCGCCCGGTCCGCCTTGGGATGCCTGCCAAAATACAAGCGTGAGTAAATCTCTCTGCTAAGGTGTGTGTGTTTGTTGAATGCGTTCATACATCCATTCAACAGCAGCGTTGTCGCTTTTCTAGCTAATTTCAATGACACATGGAGAACTGGACTGAAACTACGCTACACTGATGCCAAATTTAACCAAGAGTTAAATTTAAATTTAGAACAGATAGAACACATTAACACATTACAAACCAAAATTCTCAAAAAAGTCTTAACTCGAGGTCCACTTGTTTGTTATTTGCTTGTTTCCACACATTCACTCTCTCCTTACTGGTGGCACTATGCTTAAAATGAGAAAACTCAAATAGAAAAAGACAAGAGGACCTTGTGTCATTGATTTTTTTGGGGGTGAGTTTGGGTTCCAAAGTCAGCACTATGACCATGGAGTTCCACACTCATATATCATTTAACTCACCGGGCAAAAAAACACCGGGATGGCGAGGTGGTTGCCAGTGTTGAGCTGCCAACCAAGAAGAACTGTGTTTCACTAAACACACCACTTTAGATAAGTGGGAGGGGCTAAAATCAGTAATGACTTCTTTAACATTATTTCTTCTTAAATCTCTGCAAGGCTGCCACGTCCTTATGGCGGCAGATAATTGCACATTGTCCGAGGTGAATGAAGAGGTGAAAAAATGGTGATCACTGATCAAATCAAAAGGCTTTGCTTGTCAACGTTGTAAAATGTGAGACAGCTGTGTGTCGTTATCGTCTCAAACACCTAGTTCACAACCAGATGTGTCACAGCAAGTGTCAACGACAGACACCTTCAGAGGAGTCAACGTGAAAGTGATCTTAACATCCCCCATCAATACACACACAGCACAGCGTTGTGTGTGGTACCTGACAGAAGCACCAAGTTAGTTTCCATTAAGACCACCAATGAAACATCTTCAGCATTAATTTATTTTTGCCTATAATCGAAGATATATGTCTATTTTTTATTTTTTTATTTTTAGAATTTAAGCCGGCTGCAATGAACTGGTGACTTGTCCAGGGTGTACCCTGCCTTCGCCCTAAGACAGCTGGGATAGGCTCCAGCAGACCCCCGTGACCCTGAATTGGAATAAGCGGGCATAGAAGATGAATGAATGAATGAATGAATTTAAGCTGGCAATTAATTTGAATCCATGAAAGTCTGAAATCATGCACATCCATCTTGTCAAGTTACTAACTAAAGACGATAAAGGGGGCAGTTCATGCGAAAGGCACTGACATGCTGCAACAGCAGCCATCTTTATCAGAGGCGGACGACATCTTGACATGGAAAGAGAAACAAAGAACATGCTCAAGGCTTTTTGTCAAGTGGATAAGCTATTTTCTGTTCTTGACCCCCAGCTTGCTTCAGAAAGACCGTAGTTGGACATTGCAGTGAAACATGACATGCTACACGCTGACAACAAGAGCGCCTCCAACAGAGCCTCCAACTGTTGGCTTTGGCAAAAAAAATAAAAATAAAAAGAACTACACTGGTCAACCCTTCAGTTGTTTCAGGCTCTTTTGCAGACAATAATAATAATAATAATAATAATAATAAAAATAATAACAACATGAATAAAGTCAGCAGATTTAGGCACGTCAATATTAACATAGATATTAGCATTTTTCAAAGAATTCTCTGACTGCAGACTTGGTACAATGCCATGTAGAAGTGAACAGTAATGTTAATGACACTCACCTGATAATTGGCCATCTCAATCAGCTGCTCCATGTCTTTATCCGGATGCCTCTGCTTGAGATCCTTCAGGGTCCTGGCCATGTCTCGTCGAGCCTCGTCCTCCTCGTCCTTGGGCCCGCCTTCCTCCATCATCCCTCCGTCCATCCCACTGTGACAGTTCAACACCATCTGCCCGTCCAGCTCCAGCATGTCCATCTTGGTAAAGCCGCCCGGGCCGAGTGCACCTCCTCCTCCGTCCATTCCTCCCATCCCGCCGTCTGCGCACCCCTCCGTCTCGATGATGATGCCGCGGTTCTTGTCGGCGCGGTAGCGTTTGCGGACGTACTTGTAGAAGAGGAGGCGCCTGTCGGCCACCCAGGCCTGGACCACGCACAGCGGGAAGAAGAGGAAGGTCAGCACTGCCTCCCACACCTGGTGGAAAGTGGGGGAAAAAAAGAGAGCAGAGTTACATCTTTCATCCATCTTCCCAATTTCTGTCCAAAAAGCACTCTTGGTTTTTATCAGCGTCCTCACCGCCACCTCTCCGGGGGAAAACACGCTCAGAATCAGGTAAAGCCAGATGTAGGCGAAGATGCTCCAGGCCGCCGTGACGAAGAACACCCGCAGGTGTTTGATTTTCCGCGTCTCGCCGTCGGGCACCACGTAAACGCACAGGGCGATGATGACAAACATGTTGAAGGCGGCGCTGCCCACGATGGTGCTGGGACCCAGAGAGCCGGCCTCGAAGCCGTGGCCGCACACCTGTGAGGGGGAGCACAATCAGATTTGCCCTCATCCCAGCACATTCCTCCTCGTGAGTTAATCTGATGTGTAACCGCCAGGCTCATATCCTGGCTCACCTCAATAACAGACAGCAGGATCTCAGGGGCACTAGAACCCAGAGCCATTAGAGTGAGATTGGACACGGTCTCATTCCAGATCCGGACTGTGGCTGTCGTGGTCTCGCCGTTCGGCCTTTTTATAGTAATCTCCTTTTCCTGGGAGGTTATGACCTGAAAGGGAGAAGATGTGATTAAGTAAAAAGAAGGAGGCAGCAAGGAAAGGATATATATAAAAAAAGTACAAGAACCAGAAAGGTAACTGTGAAGTCTTATTATCATTACTATTATCATTATTATTATTGTTAGTAGTAGCAGTAGTATTAAAAAGAAGAAAAAGAAAAAGAAAAGAGGAACTATAACTATAATAAGAAGAATTCAATTCAATTCAAACATTTATAGAGCTGTCAGTGAAACTCACTATAATAAAAAATCTTCTCGAGTGTCAATTGTGGTCATAAGTACATCGTTTTTCATAAGTGAAGAACTACTTAAATTTAGGCTGAATCAAAGTCAAAGAAGCTTCCAGAAACAGTTCCTCGCTATTTAAGACAAAGACTTTGATCAGAAGAACATTATTATGTTATATTTATTATCCTATTATTGTGCGGAATAATATGCCTCTGGAAATGACCAATGACCAGGTTCTCTCACCTCACCTCTTGTGATGCACAAGGTCACCATACAATCCAAAACATAATAAAATGGTGCAACAACAATACAAACACTCACTGGTAAAAAGCTAAGAGGTGTCTCCTACCTCAATAGATGACATGAAGCGGTCTGCAATGATGCTCATGCCCAGGAACATGTAGACGAGCGCTACAAAGTAAACGATAGCGCGGGCCACTTTGTCCCCTACAGATGGGTTCTGGGGGTTCCACACAGGCAGGACCACTCCTAAAAAGACAATAAAATAACTAACTGAATAAATGCAAACTTGGAGTCGGTGATTCTAAAAGAAAATGTGCACAATGACCTCCCCACTACCTCCCTCCCTAATCTGTTGTGATTTATTGTGTATCTCACGGGCAGGACAGAGTGAATGGAATTATAATAAGTGAGGGACTTTTTGTCCTATTAAAACTTATTGAAATGGATCAATGTGCGCCACTTTCAGGACAGTAAACTGGCACAATGAGCTAATAACTCACTGGTGGTGTGCTTTCTCTCGGGGGCATTGAAACAGTGTCGCCTTTATAAGCTGCAGCTTTCCTGATTTATGAATTCAAACTGACAGTGTTCAGCTGAGTGGTGCATTAGCACCTGGCAACTGCTGGATAAATGTCTTAGCTCCTTAAGCGCTAAATTATCCTTCAAAATATACAGCAAAAATGCTTTAAGAAAATAGTAACAGGACTGCAACACAACAAAAAGAACTGCTAAATATTTAAACTCATTCCTCAACGCAGAGTATTGCCATGTGGCTGTTACCTCAGCCACTTGAACAATGACTTGATAAAAAGTTGGGTTTGTTTGACATAGCATATTTTAGATAATGTAACCAGACTTTGCATTTAGCCTAAAAGTGAAGGAAATATTATTATGTACAATGTTGGTGGCATAATGCACAATTAACCTTAGCACTGTTTGCAATCTAGTTTGATTGTTCTTGATCATTTCTTTCCTATTAAAAGGGGGGAAATGAATGAGGGATTTTAGAAAACATTCCACAGATGGGCCAAATTCAAAGAGCAGAATTTATGAAACGTGTGTTGGACTCAGTGACTGGTGGACTCAGTTGTGACTGAGATTTTAAAGATCAAACGCTTTACGTGTATTGTAAATGGTAAATGGACTGCACTTATATAGCTCTTTCCAGCACCTTCACGGCACCCCAAAGCGCTTTACAATGGCCTCTCATTCACCCATGCACACACACATTCAAACACCAATGGGTGGCTGCTGCCATGCAAGGCGCAATTAGGGGTACAAACAGAACCAAACAGGTGGCTTAACCCCTCCAGCCCCTAGTTTCACCATTTCAACATGCTGAATCTGACACAAGACGCACGTACAGCTCTCTGTCCGTAATGTTAATTCCTCCCCCCCAAAAAATGTAGCAACTACAGCTTCCTAATGGACAAGACTGACCCACCTTCCTGGCAGGGGTCCCCACTGGCGGAGCAGTTTTTAGTGGATGATTCTGCGTCGGCGGACACGGGACATGACAGGAGGAGAACGCAGGAGGTGAGGAAGACGAGCAGGGGTGAGGAGAAAAGAGAGGGAAGGAGGGAGGTGAGGCGGGATGGATGCAGAGCCATGGCTGCTGGAGCCATTTCTGCTGAAGCTGTCAGGACCTCACTGGACTCTACTGAGTTCTACTGGTGGGGGGGCGCAGCGTGGAACAATGTCCAAATCCTAGAACAGAGAAGAAGAACAGAGAACAAAGATTGGTCAGGGTAGTGAAGACACATGTAGCATGTAGATGAGTTAGCATGGTGAGCTAATGCCACAGGTTTGGTTGGATGTCTGTCAATCTGTGGCTGGAACTAAAAGAATTGTTATGTATGTTGGGTTTTTTTAACCTGCAGACGTGCAAGATTGAGATGAACCGAGTCTGTAGGTTAGTAGAGAGGTTAGTTGCTCCACTCGCACAGACACTTGCACTGGAGAGCCAAAGGAAGCAGCTTTGGGCATTAAATTGTTAATGATCCTATGATTAAAACTGCATTCAATATTATATATTATTTAAGATTTTCTAACATGACTGCTTATTTTGCTTGTACAAATCTAGACGAGTGCTAAAACACACAGTTCTGGAAATCAGCACTTGATGTGATGTCACAAAGGGCGCTGTGACCTCATTGAACCCTGTCCTAGGTTGGTGGCAACAGGCCCAACCTGGTGTTTATTCTGGAAAGTACAAAAAAGCGTCAGGAGGTAAAGCTAATGCTCAATGACAGCGGAACCCGAGGGAGGAAGAGAAGAAGCAGGTGACAGCTGAACACGGCGGCCCTCCTGGGAGACAGATAGGCCATGAAATTCATTTCCAAGATAAAGATAAAACAGAATCTAAATTTGAATCTGATGTTGGTTTTGATAAAGAGCGTGCCAACGATAATAACCCATTTGAGCCCAAAAAGCCTCACTTTAAACACAGGAAACTCAGGCCTCTCTCTTTCAAGCGCCGCCTGAGAGGCAAAAGCTCGCAGCCTAATTGGCTGACATTTTCTCTCACTGTATAATGTTTAGAAGTTACTGAATAGCGAAGGCCAAAATATTCAAACTCTGACGACTCCGAAGCCAGGCATCCTCTTGTGAGCGCAGTCAGCACGCTCGCCGGCATATATTACCATTTAATAAGGGGACAGCGCCGGTTCTCCGGTGAACCCTCCCATTCCCACGTGGACAAAATGGCCTTGGATCAAATCTTTCATGTGAGTCTTTGCATACATCAGCGTTAATCGCCGCATGTGTGCGTGGGCAGCTGTAAACTCTGGTACTTTGGTGCAGATGTCGCGCCGCACACTGTGTACACTGTTAAGCCGCAAACACTGGCCGAGCCCGAGAACAAGCAGTTCCGCGTCAGAGGCACAGCAGCAATATGTTTTTCAGTGACAAGCGAGCGGAGAGGCTTTTTTTCTTTTTCCTGGCTGGACCGGAGTTCATACGGCGAGTGGAAATGGACAAAAAGGGGGAGTTGGAGCAGCATGAGCTGCCGGGGAGTTCAGGGGCCGAGCAGGTGCGAACAGGCAGCCTGCGGACAGACAGGAAGCACTGGGTGCGAGGTCGACGCACACGTATAGACGGAGCCCAAATGCTGAGAGACAAACAAGAAGGTGCTGACCTTGTAGTTGTTCTGGGTAAGGCTTTTACACACAACACCAACACACACACAACACCAAAACACACACACACACACACACACACACGCACACAAGTGCATGCACACTGGGGGTAAGTCAGCCCAGGGACAACCTTCTTGACTGTCTTCACACATGCAAAAGCCCACTTGCGCACACACAAACACACACACACACGTGCGCACGCACACAAACAGTTAGTCATCTGTCATGACATTAGCAGGGAGTTGCTGACCCTGTCTTCATCTATCTTCCAGGGTCCCGCTGCTCCGACAACAACCTGTCACTTCAATACTCCACTCACTCCTCTCCTCCGCCGTCTCCCCTCGCCACTGCCTTCTCTCACTCCCAGAGTCCCCCCCCCCACCCTCACCCCTCCCTCAGCTCCCCATACCCTGTTTTCTTTCCTTCCCCCTCCTCTGTCAGAAGTGGGTCGTCAACGTTCGCCCAGTGATTTTAGAGCGCCGTTGAGGTTTTTTTTTGCTTCCATTGACGCGTGCCAGTTGTGATGCCTGCATCAAAATTGGCAAATTGGTGTAGAAAACCATTCAGAAGGGCCCAGGGGGAAATTAATCAGCATGCATTAGTTTCTAATTGCTCCCTAAATTAATTTGGTACACTTAATTTACTTGAGGGCACAAAATTAGTATTATTAGTAAGTATTACAGGCTTGAAGTTTGGAATCAAATGCAGTGACACTCTTAGAGGTGCTGGAAGAATCAAGTTTGACCTTAACATTGTCAGTGAACAACCCAGAAATGAGAATTACTCCATGCTGCTACACAACGAATCAACCCCTTGTGATGTCACAGAGGGCACCTGTGCTTTGCTGATATCTCCGACAGGTCCTTATAGGCTGCTTGGCCGCTACCTTGTTTTGCCCAAATCGTGGCTGGGGCATCAGCTTCAGTTTTAGCATGAAGCTAAAGCCGTGTATACTCTGTGGTTTGTTTATGGGTTTCTGATATTTGTGAGACTGGAGGTCAGGAAGAAGAATAAAAGACTGATCATTGTTATAATATGGGAGAAATGTACTGATGAAGTCTCCAGATTAAACATGTTGGTCTGCCTTAAAATATTCACTTCTCAATAAATCACTTCTTCATTTCCACACTGGCACCTCACTCAGAGGTTCTGATGATGTGGTGTGATGATGCCTTGTGGGCTCCTCGCTTGTTTTACCTCTTTCATTCAAACCTTTTCTCACACTCCCCCCATCTCCCTGCACCTCCCTCTCAGCCACACTGACAGCTTCGCTCTTGCTCTGCCCACGTTGCTCAGTGTGTCAGCGTAAGCTAATGTCCTGTCCTCCTCTCGCTCGCCGCCTACGCACAACTTCACGTCTTCAGCGCCTCTCCATCCACCCCACCCCACCCCCATCCGCACCGCCTTTCACACCTTTCATTCCTCCAACCGCGTCGTCTGTTTAATGCCATCCGCAGCTGTAAACAAATCAGATGAACTTCTAGTTCACAGTATGGATTTTGTTGGCAAGGGAGTAAATAAGAATAGCGGGACTCAAGGAAAAGTGGGTGGAGGATTTTTTTTTTTCCTTTCTTGTCAACATTTACTTCAAACTGAATGAATGTAAGGACAGAAAAATGGCTATGTTGCAGTGGTCTGTGCATACAATGATTCATGATCAGTGTAGTGAATGGAGGTTTAGGAGCAGCAGGGACTTTGCAAGGAGACCAGAGCGAGATGATGGTCACCAGGGGCCTTCCCGATGGTGCAAAGGTCGACACTCTACATTAATTAACATGTTATGTGCAGTATGTTAGTTAAGTGCTTGGCTGCCAGAGTAAAGTCACACTGACGGTACCTATGGCAATCCCTTTAGTCTCTCCCTACGTTCCTTCATTGTCATGGTCTGTGGTTTGCAAGGTGAAGGTGTGTCAGCAGCCTCTTCCTGCTGTCAACACGGCCCTTTGTTACACGATACCAAAGCCCTTTGATTCAGAGTGGAACCCAGGCCAGTTGAGTCCTCCAGATCTGAGTGTGAGGTTTAGAATCTCAGTGATGCAGTTCCAGACATACAATAAAGAACGGCGCTCAGTAGCCTGATGCCAAACAAAGAGTGTTGACTTTTAGCCTTTGTGCTTGCTTAAGTGTGTGTGTGCATGTGTGCGTCTGTGTGTGTGTGCGTGCGCTTCTTACATGGTAAAGGAGCGCCCTCAGAGGATATGAATCATCCCAGAGGATCACACACACGGCACCCGTGCACACGCGCTCACACACTGACCTATTCTGAGCTGACGGTCATTAATCTGCTGGTGAGTGCACGAGGGCCAACCAACACACACACACACACACACACACACACACACAAGCTGTACACTTCACTGACACACTTGCAAAACACGTGCAAAATAAGAAACCTTAATTCCGCGTATTAGACCAACAGGTGATTTTATTGGCCGGTCTCTGTGCTCTGTGCAGCGGGTACTCGTTAACGAGGCTGATGAATTGATGCGTGGATGATGCATGTTTTGCAGCACCTTTAAAGGTGAAGGCTGAATGATATTGATCCAACAAGTTGCTAATGAGCAAGATGAAGAAGGAGAGGAGAGGAGAGGAGAGGGATATTCTCCATGATGCTCTGTGTTGATCGTTAAAGGAGGCATCTGGATTTATCTCGCACAACAAACAGAGGCTTTATTACGTAATCCAGCCTTTTGCTTTATTCCAGTCTCATATCTGGGCTACATTGCTGCCAATACAAATACAGTACGTGTGCTGCTTTTGCAAATTTCACGGATTCAGCTGGTGAGACAGCATAAAGAATATTAATGCGAGCTATTGCAATTTTATTTATTTTTTTATTCAGAACTCAAATTGTATGTGGCTAAATCATAAGGGTACCAATGACCTAGTTTTATTATCTGTCTATCTATCGTCTAATAGTCTACCCACAATGTGTTGGGGATATTTGCCTTTCAGATGCAATTTCAGCATTCATCCAACATGCACTATAACCTCTACAGGTAAATTTAGTTTGACCTTCACATTTGAATGCACATCCAACCTTTCTGTGATCACCGGGAGCAACTAATGATTCAGACTGAGTATTGGAGAAGGGGTTGGATCAAATAAGCTTATGCTTCTTTCTGCTCCTTTTCAGATACATAGTCTTTTTCTTTCTCCTTTTAATATTGATTTATTTTTGGCTTTTATTTTGTATTCTCTCATATCCAAAGCCCCTGAATGAAGGCAGATCAGTGGTCCGACAGTGTGTCTGATTATCCTGCTTGGTTCTGGTGGATCTTGTTTTTCCTACTTTGCTCACCTGCAGTGCTGGAGTGCGAGGCAGGACTGAACTTTGACTGTATTCAATCTACTAATCATCCTCCATATATCCAGCCACACACTTCACTCCAGTGCTGGATAATTCTGTCTTATCGTGTAGATCCGCTTGTCAGGACTTTTAAGTGTTTTTTCCCCAAAGGGACCATTTTGCTGCTCTTTCTAGATTTTTTTTAAGGCAGTTTTTATTCTGGGTTTTTTGGTTCAGCGTCTTGCTCCCTGCAGGGTCTGGCTCCTGCCACCCAGTCAAGACATCTTTTGTTTGAGTTCGCTTTTTGGATTTCTTTTGGAGTTGTTTGTTCTTGGTTTTTGAGAACAAATCTTTTGTTGTATTCTCTAAGTCTCCAGGCTGCAAAGAATTAAAATGCTTCAGTACTTGCTGCAAAAAAACATGCAAAACATCTCTAACAAGGTGATAAAGCTCAGAAATCACAAACACCGTCTGTCTGTGTAAATGAATGAAGCACTACATGCATTTAAACAGTCTCTCTTCATCATGCTGCTGACATTTTGACTTTGTGAGACCAAGACGATGCCTAACATGTTGTTTTGTTGTACAATATCCAACACTGTCGTTAGCTTTTGTTTCAGTAATTTTTTGCAATGTAGTCACGCATTACAACACTAGTAAAGCAGCAACATGAAACAGCTGGAGCTACAAATGCTAACGGGGCCAACGGGGTGCAACCAAAGTGGATGGAGAAACTTTACATCCTGCACAGCATGTGCCAGAGGGCCTGGATGTTCTTCAGGAGCAGATGAAGAAAGACAACGCACATATTCCCAGCCACCATAGAACACGTCACACGGACACGCTCACACACATGTGCACGGTACATACACACGCGTGCAGCGGACGCGAGCTTCAGTGTTTATCAAGAGCAGTAAGAGCGTCGAGCACGGTTGTTGATTCGGATCTCATCAGCTGTGCCTCACTGCGCCGCCTCCCTCTGCCGCACGGGTCAACACACACACACACGTTCAGCGCATAGGGGCTATCTTGTCTCAGGGTTAAATGACATTTGATTCATCGCAGCCCCACAAGACTTGGTGAACGTGGCTGCTCTCATTTGTCCGTTGAGCCATTGTTTCACCGCCTATGAAAAAAAAAAAAGGCACATGGTCTAATATGAGTTGTCAAGAGATAAATAAAGATCGAGATGCAGGTCACATGACTCCGTTCTCGCGCAAATCACCTGTGACTCGGCAGACAGCCGGAGGAAAGTGTGAGCTGTAAAGGCAGTGAGTGTTTAAGGCTAAAGTTGTGCGGTGTCTTTGAAGTGTGTAAATGTTTTCACATTACATCATAACAATGGGTGGACTGAGTCATAAAACCTAAAGGTATGCAGTTATATAACCACCTTTTATTGCTCCGATATGCTCACAATGTGACCATTAAAGGGACAACAAGACAGTCAGGTTCAAAAGAAAAGCAAAAGACTCCATGAAGCTGGCTGAGATTCGCACAAAGCCGTGCGCTGCTGGCGGCCCGCCCTCCTCTGTCTTCCTCAATTTATTCCTCCCCGAATTCGTCTTTTCCTCCCCACCGCTTAGTTTTAAAGCCTGCTACTACATTAATGTGACAGGTTCATATTTCCCCCTGTGCCTGAAGCTTGCATAGTTTGCTTAATATTATAGTCATTTACATACGTAACTCTGAAATGGAAGGAGTGTCACGCTTATAAGACAGATCATGTTTCCATCAAAATAACTTGTTGAACTTGTGATTAATACAAAGTTGCTAAATTCAGCTTAACTGAGCTCTGTCATTTCACTAAAGATGACAATGTTTTTGAATGTAAAATAGCTGCACCAGTTGATGATTGGAGATCTGTTTCTATCATTGGACTGGAAGTGTGAAGTGGATTTTGAAAAGTTAAATTGAAGAAATTGCTCCAAACAGAGTGCTTCAGGTGTGGAGCGACCTGGCAAAGTATAGTACTGCCCCCTCTCCATTTAAATCAGAATTGATCTGACCTCCTCCTGCACACCTTTATTACTGTGATTTATCACATCACTTGTCCTCTCCATCTTCCCTGTTGCCAATCCGTCCCTCAAGTTCGTGACTCCTCCATCTCGGGCCAATCCGACCTGGTCCCTTTGCTTTTTCCTGTAAATTCCTCGTTTCCTCCGTTCGCATTCTTCCTTCCCATCTCGAACATCATCATCAAAGAGTTATTATTTCTCCTCCACGGGGATTTGGTGTCTTGCCTTACAACTTTAGTGGTTTTGTAAAGTGCACGCGTGACTGATCTTTGTCCACAGCCATGAAAGCTCTAGGCTGGGGGATACTGGGGGGGGGGCTGACGGTCATGGCAGTGGTGGTAGCAGTGGATGGTCGGGGGAGGACGAGTTTGGCAATGAGGCAGCCAGGCGAACCCAAGAGGGAGCAGCTATTGTGGTGGAAGTAGGGACTGTAGTAGCGCACGGAGCTGGGAGAGCTCGGGTACGTAGACGGCAGAGAGGGCGAGAGGGAGAAGAGCTAAAAAGAAAAGGTGATGAGAAGGAAAAAGCAACGCGAGAGCTGCAACAACAAGCCCAAAGGCAGCAAGGAGGGGACGCACGCACACATAAAGGCAGAGGAGGCGAAAGATTGGCGGTGTGCGAGCGTGGCGTGTCTCCGGGATTACAGCTATCGAGCGGCTGAAGAGCTGATGAGATGCGTAATTAGGCAGATTTAAGGGCGATAGCGAATGTGCCCCACTGGGCCTTGGATACAGCTGTCCGAGTGCGTTAGCGAGCGCCACGAAGTGCTGCCCTTCCTCCCCGAATGCGCCGTGCAGATTCGAGATGATGCAGAACGCAGCCCAGTGGAAGAAACAGCAACGGGATCGGAGGGTTGGAGTGGTGGAGGAGTGGAGGAGGGGAGGGGTGGAGGAGGGGAGGACGCAGCCTGGCTGCCCCCTTCAAACCGCGTTAAAAGTGGCAGCAGAGTGCGACGCATGCATCAGTGGTCTTTCCAAAGAGTGCAAAGCGGAGGGCGACTGCAGAGACGCTGGATGTCCCCCACCGTCCACCCGACCCTCCGCCTGCTGCTCGGACTGCATCATCGCCACAAGTTGCAAAAACCAACCGGCTGATGCTGGTAATCATTTCAAAGAGGCTAATACAGATCTGCTCTCTTCATCTTCCTGCATTGTGAGAGGTTTGCAGAGCTGGGGAAAGATGTGAGGAAGGGGGCGGTTTTCAGAGCAGCAGCAGCAGCAGCAGCAGCAGCAGCAGCAGCAGCAGCAGCAGCAGCAGCTCCACCTCCGATAGATGGCATCAATCCTCCCGGAGCAGGCGGGAGCACGAGCTGCGAACATTAGCCGCTGATAAAGACGTTAGCGCGTGCCAGCAGTGTGTGACCACGCACGCCTGCGTGGTCAGTCGCACAGTGGCCCACCGATGAGCAGCATCCATCACTCAGGTGATGCACAAAGAATGTCTCACGCCAAGCCACGGGTTGCCAGTCGTCAAACTCAATAAATAAAGCCATCTGGAACGTCCACCATGAGTCATGTGTCTCCGGCTAAATACATCACTGTATATACTGTATATGCCATGATACGAGACATGCTAAACACACATACACGCTGAATAACGTATAGATGTCAGATTTAGTCATATGACGCACACAAAGTCGGATGAAGCCCACTGCAAAGGTCACGAGGGTTAAGACTGAGCGGTAGAGGCAGACACACACACACACACACACACACACACACGCACACAGAGCCTGTGTGTAATCCTGCAGCCTTGATGGCAACTCGCCTCTCTGACTTTTCCTATATTCCTATTTAAATGTTGCCTCTTCTCTGCCCAAAAGAGCCTCCCTCTCTCTCTTTAAACCACTTCTCTCTCTCTCTCTCTCTCTCTCTCTCTCTCTCTCTCTCTCTCTCTCTCTCTCTCTCTCTCTCTCTCTCTCTCTCTCTCTCTCGCCAGGCAGCTGGATGGACGTGGGTCTCTTCACTTCTGAATAATTTGAGGAAGAGGAATTCTCTATAATCTCACAAAGAGAGATTATAGAAGTCGGACTTTTCCGCGGCCCCTTTGACTCCCAGGAGTCTCCTGCGCACATATTTCACCACGGGCTACAAACCCTGGTGCATCGAGGGTTAAAATGATCAGGCCCGCAGCAATAAAACTTTCCTTCGTCTCTAATTCTATTTCATCCTCCTCGCACAAATCTTAAGCCTCAGAAAAGTACTGAAATATTGGCCCACGGCCAAATATCTTTTCCTTTTATGAGTGTTCCCTGTCGCGTCCTCCGCCTGCTGCACTCGCATGTGGAGGTATGTGTGGGTGGCAGGGCTAGACAGGGTTAAGAGAGTTTTAATGGGCCGTGGCATTAAAACAATAGCGAATGAGGAGGCTTGCTGTGCATGTTCGAACATCTTTCTTAAGCTGCAGCACTCTGGCCGAGGCTTAAGTGGCCGGGGGCTTGGAAATCACACAAAGTGTGGAGGTGTAAATGTGTTTGTTTGAATATTTATCTCAGTCTGATTTCTGACTGGAGGATTGATTGCAGAGTGTGTGTGAGTGTGCGTGTGTGTGCGCCTGTGTGTGTGTCTTCAATCAAGCGCAGAAGGAGAGGAGAGGACTGAGTGTCATGAGTAAAATAGTGGGATTAAAGTTGCTTCTATATGATTTCTGGATGCAAATTCAGAGGAATAAAAAGAAAGAAGACTGAATGTATGGATTGATCTGGCTTGGAGCCGTGCGTCCCCAGGTAACTAATACAAGTCTAATCACATTCTGAGGTGATATTTGATTGGTTCTGTGGAGTTTTTTCATAATTTTTGCCATCATACTTTCCCAGAAGGGGTAAAAGTTGGAGTCTTTTAATGTTCAATACAATGGTTTTACATTCCTCTGATAACATGTCCCTGCTGCTCTCCTCCGTCTGGCTGGAGATCGACTGCGTGTGATGAGATTTTAAGTGTTCATTTGAAAGCCACTAAGTCGTTACTAAGTTAATACATGTCCAATACTTGAACGGATTGAAGGCCCTGTATAATTTCAATTTTAGATTTTTATGTTACATCCAGGACTTGAGTGGAGCAGGCCTGAATAATTAACTTTCCTAAAAACAGCAGATTGGGTCCCGTGTTGAAAGCCTCATGTAGCTAAAATTTGTTGTGCCTGTCACATTTTCAGAAGCCAAAAACAAAGTGGCCATGAGAGGGCAGGACGAAGACCTGGTTCAAAGTGCCGCCACTAACATGAAGGCGGTATGAGGGCTCTTTGTTACATCACAAAGGGTTGACTTTGAGAAAAGATGGTTTAAGCACACACTTTAGAAGTAGTGAACCCAGTGTTAGAAGTAAAGGATGGACTGTCTGCCAGAATTCGGACAAACAAGGAATTTTTTTGATATACGACCTTGAAGTGGAGTAAGTGATCTGACAAACTCCAGCATCGTGCAAGAAAAATTGTGGTGAAGGTTAAAAAAAAAATGTGAGCACAGCCTCTCGTCTGGATTTTGCTCTGGATAAATGATGCAATTCTCCTTTGCCTTCCAACTTCCTCAGCCACAACTCCACATCTCTGAACTCTGCTTTTCTCTTCCACCTCCCGCTGTTCTCCTTTCCTCACACTTTGTCGCATTGTTTTTCCGCGCACACCCCATTTGTTCCCCGACTTCCGTCGCCCAACCGTGCCGCCGAGTCTCTCGGTGTCAGAACCTCTTCCATTCTCTCAGTTTCTCCTCTGACTCGCTGCCTTATATCCAATCCTCTTCGGCTCCCCAGCATCACTCCTTCACAAGGCCCTCTCTCGTGTGACAAACAACAGCAATCTTAATTAAAAAAAAGGCTGAAGGAAATCCCTCTGTCACTGACAGCTTAGAGGAAAAAGAAGAAAGTCTGCTGTGTGTGTGTGTGTGTGTGTGTGTGTGTGTGTGTGACAAGAGAAAAGTTGATAGAACAGAGAAAGAAAGGAAGAAAGCAAACACAGGGACAATAATTAAAAGCTGCATTAATCCTTCCTTATCTTGCTCCTCCTCTGGCGCGCTCACACACAGGTGCACCTATCAGTGCACGTGCACATGCGCACGCTTCTCTTTTTTTTTCATGTCACTCACTCGGCAACGCACAATTTTCTGCTCCTTCTGCACGAGTCCCCTGCGTCCCCTGCACACATCCACTTCTGTCGTTATCTCTTTACACACTCACACGCTCCCTGCATGCTACGCAGCACCGATTGCATTGGTATGTCATTAGTCTCTGTTGCACCGGCAACAGGGCCAATCATGTTCTTTAAGCTGGTCATTCTTCACACTTTGTCACTTCTGCTCATCACTGCTCTGCTTCTATAAATATAAACTGCAACTAGTGTCCTGTGTTCAACCAACCAATGTCCCTCCTCATAAAACCATTGCAAGATGGTTTTATTCTTGCTTGTGTGTTGTTTTTTTTTATCATAATACTGTAGCTACAGATTTATGTAACCCCATAGCCATGATGGACATGTGATTTTATGTCGCTGTATTTACTTCAGCAGCAACCACAGTTAATGCGGATTCGCTCCTCTAGCAGTTCAACTTGGATCCATCCATTCCACATTATTTTTCAAAGACAGAGACTCAGGTATCCTAAAACAACAGAGGCTAACCACAGCAAAACCTATGCTTTCAAATTAAAATAGGATGACTCGCTAATAGATTTGAACGTTCTTCAAATACTTTTGCAATTGTTATTGGGATATTTTAAAAATCCAAAGATTTGTTGGGGAAAAACTACAGTCAGGGTTCCGTAAACAATTGAACTTCGGACATTACAATATATGAGATGAAGTGTATTAGTGTCTGCAAATTGTGTTTTGTCTGCCTGTACTGACTATGCCATGTGCTGGTGACTTTTTTTTTTTTTTTTCTTACCTAATTTCTACACACTTGAGAACCAAAAATGCTTCTTCACATCTGATTTAAAACTTGCAAGAGCATCAGCAATTTAATAAAACTTGACACGTGGCTCTCCTTCACCACTTTTTCTTCTCTTTAACTTGATGGATGATGATGGATGCGCAAAAAAGGATAAATATGGACCACAAATAGGACGACTGCCAACACGTGTCACAAGACACTGTGATACTGCAAAGTTGACAGAACTGTTACACCCACATAATATACCTGTGTGCATTCAGCTTTACTCTAATGTTATCTGGAAGGACTTGACGTTGCGAGATCAGGACTTTCTTCAGCAAGCGTTGCAACCTGACCTCCAGACCTCTAGTACCATGATGAAACAAGGTGACAACACTGCAGTGTCCAGCATGTGGAATAGTCACACAGCATCCTACAACTACTATTACTATTACCACTGCTTGTACAGCAACAACAAGACACTGGTCCAAGGATGGAGCTGCGCCTTGACAGTGTGAAAGTGTGCAAGGGTGCGTGTCTTGTTTTTCAGAGACTACATTAATTAAATCAACTAGATAAATGGGTTTTTTCCACAAAAATATCAGGGTTGAGAAGCCACACTAAGAAGCTGAAGCAAATCACCACACACATATTGGAATGGAGGAATACCAATAATGTGGCCCTATATGCAAAAGGGTAACACTGTAAAGGTTTCTTCTGTGGTCAAATAGCATGACTTGGGAAGTTGTGAAGCCTTTAAATGCAGGTTCGCCAACAGATTTAACAGATTAGTCGTCTCCTTGCAGCCTCGTCTTGAACACTGTGCTCTATTCTCAATCCCTCATAGACAGAACAACACAAAGACAAAAACAGGGTTATTGTTCAGCGCCACTAAAAATGATGCTGAACAAGAACATAAAGGAGGGCTGGAGGATTCTTTTTTGTTGTTCTTGTTGTCTGTGTCTTTTTTAAATACAGCTAGGCCGTGGAATGGTGGGATGTCAGAGTGGGCCTCAGCTGTCGCAAACATGGGCTGCTAGCACACAATGGGAAACGGTTGGAAAGAACTATTACTGTCATTATGAGGGAGAAGAATAGTTGGCGTCTGCCAGGAAAATAAGCTGCTGGCTGACTATGGCTGTAGCAGAGACACACATACACACCAGACACACACACACTTGAGGTTACAGCTCATCTCACAGGTGCAAACAATGACAGTAAAATGCAAATGCATGTGGATAGACCTTTACTGTCAGTGTCCTAATGACTGGGACACTTAAGCGATGAGGTTGGCAAGACATTTAACAGGTGCAATTAGCACAGTGGCAGCGCTGCATCGGCTTAGCAGCAGATGTCCAAGGCCGGAGAGTCACATCCAGTTGGAGAACAGACTGTGAGGGCCAGGAGAGGATGGGGACAAAGGCAGAGGAAAGGCACCGATAAAATGAGGAGGCAAGAAACACAAGGGAAGGAAGGGGGGAAATTTTTTTTGCAGGCTTGGCGGCGAATCAATTCATGGCATTACCAGGAGCAAGGCCATGGTGGCCTGGCAATCAACAGCTGAATGGATGTCATTATCTCAAGGTCAAACACACACACGCACACACACACACACACACACAAACGAACACACACGCACACGCTGTTGCAGCAACGTTAGAGGCATTATAATACAATGCTGTCTCAATGAGATGTTTTTGCCTTCAATTCAAATGTCCGGCTTTTCCCCTCCGAGCATGTTCATGTCAGCAGCTTCACATCTGCAGTCTCCTCTTCACAATATCTTTACTGACAGTCCAGCCAGCTCAGTGGGACCGTAACCACGTGACTTGCATAAGGATTGATTGCCAACTGGCGCAGGACTTGGAATGAAGGCGCTTTGCAATTTTGCACATGCTGAAAGACGCTCCTCTGTTCCTTGTTTACACACCCAAAATGAAATACCGAAGACTGACAAATTATTTCAGGGTTTTTTTTAGCCGTTTGTTTGTACCATCCATCTCGCCAGAGCAGCACATGATGCAAATGTGCTACACTATTGTTACTTCAGTTGCATGTTGCCAGTTTCATTTTCTGTCATCTTCTTACTGACTAGTTCATTTTATCAGGTCGTGCATTTAAATGAAGTTTTATTTTTTGTCGTTTTTTTTGTCATCCAAAACGAATTTGGTTTAATTACAAAGTGAGCTTAATAGAAATGTTGGATCTTGTATTCACCAATCACTTTGGATTGCATAAGTGCAATCTTGGAGATTTGTGGTTAATTTCATTCAAAAAGAGGGTCAGATTCTTTTTCAAATTTGTATTTTTTTGGGGGATTTGTTTTTGTTAAAATTTCAATTTGTCGATTTGAGGTTACTAAATGGTGCATTGTCTGACTGATCACATGCTGCAACGCTGTTTTGCTGTGCAAACTATCCCATTGTGCATTGCTCAATTCTAATTGGCAACTGGTAACAATGCTAATGATAAGCGTGGCTCAACTGCAACATACAATAAACTAGAAATGTCATAGATTCTACGGTAGAGGCTACGGCCACTTCTACGGCACACTTGTATTTAAGAATTCCTTAACATGGATGATTCATATGGATGGGGAACCAATTTATCTGTTCACCCAACGCTAAGCTGTTAGTTATCATAGAAAAGAGCAGAAACAGAAGTGGGATTGCCCGACGCATGACAGCCTTGTGACAGCCGGCGTTGAAATTCCTAGTCTTGATAGCAAAGATTAAAAATGGTTAAAGCTGTCGATAAAAAGTATAGGATAGCGGCAGAGCTACGGATGGTAACGATTAGCCCTGTTCTTGTAACACACTGAAGCCTGAACACGCTGAATGTTGCGTCAGCAGCTTGCAGCTACATAGCCGGCCGCTCTATTCTGTGAATCCTCTGTTAAGCACTTCTGAAATGGAAGCCCCGGCTCTTGATATTTCCACTGTGGGGAGAAAGTTAGGGGGGCATGACTGGCTATTTTCCAGCCATTTGGTGCAAGGCCCCTGCGGGCTCGCAGCGAGGGCTGCGCGTGAGCCCGAATCAGCTGTGGCACAACGGCGAGGGTTTGTGCATCATGGGCCACCTCTGATGAGTCTGACCTTGCCTTTGAAGGTCCGTCTTGGGCACTGGCGAGAGGATGTTTGCACGAGTTGAACAAGTTAATCAGCCTCTGGCTCGTTGGAGATAAATTCTCCTCATCAACGGGAGCCGCAATCGATTGGCGACGATTGGAGGAGAGGTAGAGGAAAGAAGTAGCGGAGGAAGGAGCAGGATGCGAGCAAAGTCAGGAGCTGGAAGGAGTGGACGGCCTGACTAATATGGATGATGTGAGGCTTCAACCTTCAGGAGGTATTAAATCACTTTACACACACACACACACACACAACTCCAACTATAGGGGAGATGACATAGACGCACAGCATCATCGTGATTCACCTATAAGCCTCTGTTGAGAGGCTTATATGTGCTTCGGTGAGCTCGCACAAAATCCTCAAAATACTACATTCACAGAGTGGTATGGAGCACGCAATGCCATGCTGCGCTTGAATAGCAACACTGTGATTAAAACGGCATTGTTGACGCAGAGCAAAATCCAGCCAACAGACAGGGCCGGCGCTATGGAAGAGTCCATCGCAACAACAATTTGTGAAGCGTTACCAGTGAGGAGGCAGGGATCAATTTCAGCAGCAGTTAAACAGGCGGGTGGTTCAGGCCCTGGCCTCCATTGTGGCTCCATTAGCTCTGTCTGGAAAAGTGGGGGGAGCGGATGGGTAGGCAATTTTGACCAATTTGTCTGCCCTCTAATGCATTCGTTTCTGGCGAGCGTGGGACGTTTAATTTGAAAATGCTCTCCATCTCAGATTGCTCATTATACCGTGAAAAAGCGGCGCTGGCGATGACAACCGTACCGTATGAAGTCGGGCTGGATCACCTCTGCTGGCTGAGAGAACATCAACCTATTAGGAAAATGTATGACTTAAAGTACTAATAATCATCAATATTAACAGATCAGTATCAGCGGTTATCAACTACAGAGAAAGAAATGAAGAACAGGCTGACGGGTTCACAAGTCCTGATTCCAAAAGACACAGAATTAAAGTTTGAAGGAAGTAACGAGATCTCACCTCTTTTTTGAAGTATGACATGCAAATGAGGTGAGAGGTAGCGCACACGGGTGTTCAGAGCTAGCTGTGACATCCGTGGAATCCAAGGGAACGCAAACTTTTGTCACCATGTAATTGATGCTAATGTATATGCAGAAAATGAAGACGCAAATCAGCCGGTGAGTTCTTTAACAGCGTGTGAGTGAGTCTAAGTTTGTGCAGCACATAAAGAAAAATTGACCATGTTACAATGTAGGTTCTAAATAGTTAATTAGACAGTAATAATATTTTAATGATCATAATATTTTATAGTTGCTGCGGGAATTTATTTCTAATAATGATAAAATGACCCACAATGCTGCTGAAAATGAAAGTTTTAAAGGTCCCATAAGTTACAAAACTACTCCTGACCCCCCCAATGTCAACGTTCTCTTTCGCTTGTGGCACTTTTCCAAATGGAACTGGTCATTTGTGATGTCACAAAGGGCATTGGAGAATCATCAAAAGCAGCTGCTTCACTTGCTGCTTGAAGGGTTTGAAGGTCACTTGAAGGGTAACAGAAACAGGGCAAACAGCCACACATGGACTCAGTCGCCTGCTCCGTATCTTTCTCGTGACCTGGCTTGAAAAATGAACGAACCTCAATCAGCTGCCATTTGATTGAAAGTACTTTCTAATTACCCTGAACCTGCAGTTCCTCTACCTTTATCACACGATGTGCGGTGGAGCTGGATGAAACCGTCTGCTTTCTTGACAGGAAGCAGCTGATGACCCCCCGGGGGTCAAACCATCGGTTAGGTCCTGCCGCAACGCCTGCCGGAGAAACTGTAGAGAAACCTACTTCATTTACCTACCAGTCTCTCCTGCGTGAGAACGGGGCACAGCTCATTCTCTTGCAAGCGCGCAAACGTCAGCGCAGAATTAAAATGTCTCACAAAAGAAAAGAGTTTGGCGTTGGACACATGACAGCACACGGACTAATTGTCCAGGATGTAGGTGGGAGCGCAGAAACCCACCTCGTTCTTGTAACGATAATGGCTCCTTGCTGTTGGCTGTTAATTACTGCCGCTGCCCGCGGAAGGCGCCGTGTGTGTGTGTGTGTGTGTGTGTGTGTGTGTGTGTGCGTGTGCGTGCCCGCCTTCATTATGCTGAGCACGCTTGATTGTGTGCAGCCATGGGTGAAACCAGGCCTCGGCTGTGGAGAGGAGAGGCGAAAAGGAGAGAAGAGGAGAGAAGGAGGCCACAAAGTTGGACTGAGACCTCGACAAGCAGGTGTGGCCCGGCCCCCCTGAGTCACCCTGACCTCACGACTGGACTGCCAGCGCAGGCAGACACACACACACACACACAGGCAGAGGATGTAGCTGGTGTCAGAACAGTTGACTTCAATGGTCCGTGTCTGACACTACCATCTGCTTCCGCGCCATGGACCTGAACACCACACACACACACACACACACACACACACACACACACACACACACATGAGCACCCACTTAAGAATAAAAATTTTACAAGTTCCCAAAATAAATCACCTCAAACGGCCTTCAACATGGAAAGTAGGGAGAAAGAAACCCTGGCGTTCCATCGACAATAGCTGCGACGTCTGACACGGACCACGCCAGTGCAAACACAATGCCGTGCTCATGTCCCCCGCGCCTGAATAATTTATTCACATTCACATAAATTTAGAAAATATCCAGGCTGAAATCAATTAAGAAGCGGATGTCCTTCCCTCACACGTCTCCTCAACAAAAGGCTTTTTCCCCCTTCCGTAATATATGAGTCCCCCGAGCTCTCGACCAAGCCTTGCATTATATTAACGCTGAAATATTAAATAGTGGCATTTGAAGTTGGGTAAACATCCAGCGCCGCACTTCCCCAAGTCACATTCAATTAATTAGGCCGCGGCAATACGAACGTGGCCCTCTTTGATTTGCGGCAGCGTTTTTCCTCCGACGCAACATGCTAACGACGCGGTTCTTGCTAGCATAAGCAATACTGTACCTGGCACGGCACAATGGCCTGTTTCAACGCAGAGGATTGTTTTTTTCCCAACGGAAGAAGCTACTTTTTTAAAAAACCGAATACGTCAAAATGTTCACATTGAGCGACGCTGCCCCAGGACTGCATCCATGTCGGGGGAGTTGAATGCGAAGTTCAAATAAAGTGGGAGTGACGGCGAGGCCGCTCAAAGGTGGTCTTGAAAGACAAACAAGTCGTGAATCCTCGGGGAATAGCTTTGCTTGCTCAGATCAGAGAGTTTGTGTGAGGATTACAGCCGACATCGACTAACTGCTGTGCCTCGCTGCCAATCATCTCTTGGTCGGCTCCGCGTCTCACGAGTCTTATGAGTGTGCGCCGCTCTCCTGGGGAGCACACAGAGCCGCGACGAAAATCAATGGTTTGTAAATAGCTCATATTCTCAGCAGTTATTATTGACCACCGAATGAAGTGCTAGAAATCCAATAACAAATAGCCACATTTGGGACGGCGTGCGAGAAAAAAAAAAAAAAAAACTTTGTACAAACAACAGGTCTGACTCAAACGTTTCAGTTCAACAGTTGCTCTGTGGTTTGTGAATAACCGTTCAAAAGCCTCGAGTTTGGTCTCAGAGTAAGCGCCATTTTGAGTTTCGGCTTCGTTTTGAAACCAGAAGGTTCCATATTGGGATGTTTAAGTGGCACCGAAGGTTAACAATGAGCCACGACCCTCCACTTTTTGGCCACTTTTACTTGAAATTCGTCCAAATCAAACAAAATGAAAATTAGGATTATTAATTAACATTAATTATTTAATTTTTTTTTACTAGCAATTTACAGAAAAAATGAACTCCTTTTATAAAAATGAATTTAATGCTTCTTTCCGCATTGACAGCCAATTATTACTTCAGCAACCTTTTTTTCCTTTTCGTAACTGGAAGTTCATGTCCATCTCTATATACAGTCAATGGCTAAAACATGCAATTCTGGAGAATTGCCCCAATCGTCTTAGTGACTAAAGAAATAGAGAATTTCTGAGAATGACGGTATGACATAGACATACAGTCATCCCTTCATCTTAGGGGCAAAAATAGCAAGGTTATTTGGTTTCATCGTCTCTGCACTTTGTTTGGCACTTTTGGCCTCAGCGATGCGAATGACTCAGTCTTCCATCCTGGTCAGACAAAATGACCCTCTACAGTATTTATTTCTCATTTCTCAGTGTCTGTCTTTATTTGTCTTTCTATGTGGCCCTGCGATGAAGCAGCGACTTGTCCAGGGTGGCAGATCCCTGCTGCCCTGAGTGCAGGAGGCCACGCAGGTTATGGAAAATAGATGAATGCATTTATTTCTCTTTGTCTCCACCACTCTGTTCCAGCTTCCCCTCTTCTTAGATTGCCCCTCTCATGGGTGTGAGGGTTTTAATATACAAACTCTCACTGTCCAGCTGAGCACTCACCTCACTCATTGGTTGTTTAAGCATTTCTCTCTTTCAAACCTTTGCTCATTTCTTCGTCCTCCTACTTTTTCATCCCTTGTTGTTAACCACCCTGCACAGATTGTGAAATCCCTCGAGCCACTGCGATCTGTGATTGCGAGCTGTATACGTAACACTGACCTGAGTTGACGTTTGTTCCTCTGCGCCAACCACACTCAATCTAAGATGACCTTACGCAAAGACCATGCTTAGAATCCCTGTTATTCCGCATTAATGTCTACAATTTTCTTTATTAATGTAAGGGCTGCCACGCTGGGTTCACATGACAGGGTTGTTACAATGTTCTAATTGGTTTTAATCTCGTCCTGTGTTTTCATTCTCTATCATCCATCTTTTATAACCTCTGTGCATCTGCTCTCTGCTTGGCTTCAGCCTCTCAGCTCTTATACTTGGCTGCTTTTTCACCCCCCGCCTCCCCCCAGCCTACACATAGTACCTCAGATCCAACGCCTTCAGCCTCATCCAGCATCCCTTTCTACACGGCATCCATCTTCCAAGCCCTCCCCCAGTTTTCACGCTCTGCAGTTCTCATTTCTGTTTCTTTTCCTGTGACACCTCCATCTTTCAAGTTCGATGTCATTTTCCACTCTCACTTGTCTTCCCTTATTTATTATTTCCCCCTTGCACACACATAACATTTTTTTTTTCAATTTCCCCAAGCTGTGGCTCCATTGATTTGTACGACACCAGCTGCAATAAAGCATCACTGTCTGCGCGCATCAGCATCTCTGGAGCATATGGCTACAAATTAGACAGTGGGTAAGTGGAGATAAGCAAAACTAATTGTGTTAACAGTGGAAACAGTCGCGTGCCAAATGAATTTGAAGAGAGCAAGGGGTACATGGCATGTACAAGTCTTAATGGGATTTTGAGAGACATTAAGGAGCAACAAAGAAAAAAAATCTGAAAACAATGACAGAAGCAAACATGTCACAAAGGGAAAAACAGAGGAATTAATGAGCGACGAGTGAAAACACTAGTGAGACATTTTTAATCAGTCTGCCCAATCCATGTGTAAAGGACTTCATTTGAATCACGCCCGTCCCAACCCCCAAAACAGCCTTAGAAAATGTATTTCAATTGCCTCCTCATGTATTCACTATTGATCCTGTGGAGAATTAATTCAAGGCATTGTATAATGGTGGAAGAAATAGTCAGTGCACGAGTGCTGGAGCCGCCTTCACCAACACTGCAACAAATTCAGCCACTATTGAAGAGCGGTGAAGGGCTTACTTTGCTAAATCTATGAGTGTTTAAATGACCCAGCATGATGCCTCCTGACCTCCTCGTCTGTGCTGCTCCACCTGCTTTCGAATTTTCTTTGCCGTCCTTTTGAATCTTTTGCTTTTTCAGTATGTGGCTTTTGGCATGAATTATGCATGAACAGTTTCAAAATCGCAAAGATTCAGCCGCAAAATTAAACGTTGAGTGCTTTTGTGTCTCTCTCCTATTTTCCGGCTTTCGTGCATTGCCAAGACACACTCTCACACCCTCGCGCACGCAAACACACAAGCACATATTGAACGGTGTTCATGGCCCCATGAAGCAGCAGCCTGTGACGGGCCGAGGGAATTCCAAAAGGTCAGTGTAAAATATAGAGCTGACTTACAATTACACACAAACACACACACATCCATCAGATGCAATAAACTGTTAGCTGGACATACAACACAGGCACAGAGATTAACTAAGAAAACAAAAAAACAACACAAACAAGCCTGGCTAGCAAAACGCAGCCTCGCACACAACCACACAAGTGAAAACACACAACCAAGTGTGCTGGTGTTCAGTCTAGATCAGTGGTGTAGTCTGCGTGATATGCTGGTAAACTACATATAACCATTAGAAAAGGATCTGAATTACCAAACAACCACTAAAAAATTCTCAAAGGTAAGTATCAGAAAGTTTTTTTTGACATTTTGTTCTCTTTCCCGTTTAGAAATGTGATTGAAAGGATGTTTTCTGTTTTGGTCTGTTTGAGAACCATTGCCTTAGCACCACTAGATAATTTATTTGTGTGTTTGCACCACTTTTTGCATTTTTTATATATACATATATAAAAGTGTGTTAATTATTTATTCATTTTTCTTTATTTTAACAAATGTGTCTTGTGATTTGAAACTGATATGTATCTTGTGTTGCTTACAATACATTTACATTTAGACAATGACATCGTCAGTCTTTCATGCTCTCACTTGTATGGGGATGCTGGATGCTTGATGCATTACTGAGCACAATGGCGCTTCTAGTTTTGTGATGTTTTAAAGCAGCTGCTGCCGGACAGATGTGTAAATCAGAGTATAGCAACTAGAATAATCTAGACTACACTGCTGGTCTAGATGGCAGCAGATTGAGTGGTGGGTGACCAAGTGACTCACTACTGCAGGTGACTGCCCGTTTGGCTCGTCTGTACAGACACCATGCAAACACAAAAAATGAGCAGCAAGCCCTCACACACACTCCAGCTGAATGTTTCCAGAGACAGGTTTGTCAGATGGAGGGATGACTCACCGCATTGTCTCTAGTTACAGCTCACAGGAGTTACAAACCCTGACTTCAAAGTCTGACCTGTTTGCCTTCACCGAGGAGGAAGGACATCACGCATCCTACCTGGCATTAACGATGGGGGCAACTTATATTTGGTCGGCATAAAAAACAGTCACAGGAAGATAGAAGAACATTGATGAATGTTGCTGCTACTCTGGTTCAAAGTGCTTTGGAACAGCACTGAGACTAGATGGTGAATTTAATGACGTTCACTTACTAAGGAGTAAGAAAAAAAATGACATTTAGCGGTTTTCTCCCTTTTCGACAAAATCCTCAGAAGAGATCTGTTATTACTCTCATATCACACCTGAAGACTGCTCAGGGATGGCTAATGCTTCTGTCACACCAACCCTGGCATTTCTGCACCTCAAATTACCACAACAGACTAAATATGTTGTACTTGAAGGGGCTGTATTACACACATTGTGCAGTTTTCTATATTTCTCATTCCTGTTAATGAAAAAACAGCATATCCATGAGGGTTAGCGTTAGGCCCTGTGTTTGCAGCCCACCACAAAAACTTGGTTTCTGTTAAAACTGAAGTTTTGTTGGACCAGTTAACAGTGAAGACTGTGGGTGTTTTCACTAACCTGTTTGAATTGAAGCATCTAACAATTTGAAAAGTCAAGCAAGCAAATAAGCAAATGCTGGACTCGCATTTCTGGTTAATGACAGACAGGGAACACATTATTTGGATATATATAAATATATATATATATGTTAGTACAGTTTTAAAAAGAGGCTGTTGTATACATTAATGCAAAGAAAGCATAGGGTTACTGAAACCTAAATATATGCTGTGGAGAATTTATGCTGAAAAACTCCTTTTCTGTATTGTCAAAAAACTTATTGTTTGACACAACACACAACACCCCCGCAAGAGCCATTATCTCCACAGATGCACTTGATCAACAAAGACAGCTCAGACTGAAGTCATCAGTCCTCCTGGTTGGTGACTGGAATCTGAGATGAACTTTGGACTACACTTCAATTTTCTTTATGGTCAGGAGTTTCATTTTTCAGTTTCCTCACAGCCTGCCAGCATTCACAAGTAGCATTGGTTTATGTGAGTCGAGGTCTTCTAAGGAGACTGGCCAATAGTAATGCTGCTTTAAGGAGCAAACAGGCCATAACTTTCGCGCTCATTTACAGGAAGTAGTCTTTGTGAGGTGCAGCTGCAGCTATCCATCATTGTTGTAATCGATTAATCTATCAATTATTTTCTTAAACTTTGTTTGATTAAATAATTATTTGCCTTGTCCTTCATTTCAAAACCAATTTGATAAAACAACAACCGCAAAAAGTATAAAAGTGAAAGGATTTCGTCAAGGTCAGCATCAAAATAAGCGTTGGAGTGAAATAAAGCAGGGGAACCCATGATTAGAAGCAGCGAATTTACAGAAACAAAGCTTTGAGTGTAATCATTTTTTTTGTATCGTTTCAGTTCTACTCCAAAGCCTCACATGGCAGCTGTCACCTTCACCAAACAGCTCGTCTTCAAGAAATGTGACTGTGTTAATGAACAAATAAAAAAAAAAACACCTGCTCGATGTGCAAGATAAACAACCAAAGAGGTGGTTGATGAGAGTAAAAGAGGAGAAAATAATCAAACACATGTTGAGCATCGAAGCAACAGGCGTTAATTTGTGTCCAATATAACAGCACCAAGATGTCATGGATTTTGTCCACGTCCTAAATCTCCTGCTGTGAGCGATAGCTGCCCCATCCAGAACCTTCGGTGCTTCCATTTGATCTCTTGCAGCCCAGAGCAGCAGGAGAACAGCTCAAAGTATTTTCAATCATGGTGACAGGTTCAAATCCACTTTCAGAAAGATATCAGAGAGCCAACAGGGTGCATCCACATCAGCGGGGGACTGAATTAAGAATAAAGACCAAAGAAAAGACCAGTTGCTCGCTACATTGGTACAACACACCCTCAGCCCAGTTCTTGTTCACTGGGAGTCCACTTATTTTTTTCCTGTTTGTATTCTCTCCATCTTGTTATATTCATGCATCAATTCCTACTGACTGCGGGGCTTCGTTGTTGTTGCAGTTCCAGCTGTCCAGTGACGCTGCACTGAGCTCCACTGTGCAGCACAAAGCAGAAATGCAGCAACGCCTTTCCCAAAAGCTAAAAATTTGAAACCTGAGAAAACTGAGACTGAAACCCAATTAATGGCCTGGTTCTATTTTGTGGTAAAAATGGTCCAGTCAGACTGACTTTGACAGGGAGCTAAAAAGGGGGCCTTGTAATTCTCAGAATACATCCCGCTCTGGTTTGTTCTTTTGGCTGGTATGAAATTATGTTTGTATAACCCCCGCGGGGCGACATCCACACTTATATACACAATCAGCTGCAGGGAAACACACATCATAAATGAATAATGTGAAGTACGCTCCAATAACATTGGAGTTACCATCTGCTCTCGCTTGGAGACATCTTAAAAGGTTTCCACCTGCGCCAGAGTACTAATACACAGAGCAACGAACGGCATGCAGCAAAACCTAGTAGACGTCATGTGGACATAATTGTTATTTGCTCTATGTTTCACTGTCTTTTAAAGGCAAGAAAATAAAAGAACAATTTCAAAGAGTTTAGAACAGAGAACTCATGGTGATGAAAGGCTGGTGGTCGTAACTAAAAATATGTGCACAGCTGCAATGAGCTGCTGTTCTGCTTGCAGCCCTTTTCATATTTAGTCTGGAAAGCCTATAAGCATGTTTGCAGCTCAAATCACAAATGAAATCTGAGTTACAAATTCAGTGACCTCGTTGACAATAATAATTTGTGCGAACATTCAGTAGGATTATTAGATTTAGGCTCTAACTGCTGCCTACTCTGGCAGTCAAATGCTGCAGCCTGCTCTGTATCTACTGTAAGTCTGTGCTCACAACAGTTATTCATCACAATTACTGAGTCATCATTATCAAAATTCCAAATCTTACAAAACAAAATCAGTGACTGTTTTATTCCAACTATAAAGTAGACACACACCATTGCACAACATGCTGTATTGTATATAAGCACTCCATCCTACTTGGATAGCCGTGCAGCACAGGTACAGCTGCCATGTTAACAATGCAACAAAGGGGGTGACACACCTGCAACTGTCCCCAAGACAAACTGTCACACTCATTGCATTCCCAATGGACTAACACATGTACATGCATGCATTTGACAAGCAACAACAAAATCCAAGCAACAGTGAGTGTGAATTAGCGGCACGTCCGACCCATGAGATCCAAGAGGGCGTTCAGTATTGTGGGCCGAACAGCAACCTAATCAAAGAGTGAACTTCTATCTGTCCATATGTCTGTCTGTCTGAGAGAGAGAGAGAGAGAGAGAGAGAGAGAGAGAAATGTAGAGAATTCCCAAGCGAGACAAGAATTATTCAGTGAAACAAGTTTATAGCTGAAGCCCCACGGCTGCCTTTCTATATTTGGATCAATGGTGCTTTCTTGTGTGTAACCAAGACTGGGGTGGAGGGAGTGCAGTGAGGCGGACCAATAACAACACACACCGTGCAAACGCAGGACTTCACAGTGTATCGGAGAGTAATCTACATCCTGCCTGTCCCTCTTTGCAAAAAAACAAAAAAAAATCTTTAAATAAAAAAAAATTTCCTCTGACTCACAACACAGGGCAACACGCAGCAGGAAAAAACGGCAGTGAACGAGGGGACAGAGGTAGTAGTAAGGTCACAGGAGTATTTGTGTGTGTGTGTGTGTGGGGGGGGGTTACTAACTGGAGGGTTTCCAGTTTTCATTAGAAAAACTAGGCTTACTAAAATATGACCAGAGAAAAATGACTAAATGATGATCTCCAAAAGGTCTAGAGTTAGCGTTCTGTTTAGGAGGAAATCAAGGTGTTAACTGTGTGAGATATGCACAGTGATCTTTCAGGTGAACAGTACAGTGGCATTTTTCTCCTTTTCTTAGACTGGAAATTGACTTAATCAAAGCAAAGTGGTTGTCCAGCAAAGTGACTGACCAAATTTTCAGATCAAGTTAGGTGTTTCCTTATTGCTCTCTACTTGTAACGGATTGAGTATGCTGGTAGAACTAGTCTGGTCATTTTTAGTCTGATACACTGGTACAGTTGGGAACATGGTCAGGTCAGTAACTCTTTATTCTGTTTTCTCTGTAAAATTGAAAACAGGACAGGAGGAAAGCAGACAAGGTAGAGAATAGGAGAAATTATACTCAGTGAGTCACTGAGACATTTATTTCATGCTTAAAATTGATATGTCTTTTCTCTCATCTCTCCAACATTCATGTGTGTGCTTGTGCATCCCAGAAGCTAGTTAGGGGTAACTTAATCCCCCAAGTGGTATAGATGAAGGCTTTGTCAATCAATCCGCAATCTAGAGATCAATGTGACCCCACTGAGGGAGAAATTTAACAGCTTCTGAGGAGTCCCACTCTTAACCCAATATTCTCCTTAATCAGCACATCTGTGAATAACAAGTATTCAATTTCACGGGCAATCACACGCTCAACTGCACAAACACGCATTCATGTTTTTGCAGCACAACCAAGATTCATCTTATGTTCTTACTTTCATGTCCATGCATATTTTAAAACCTACACCAGCTGTGTATATCTGTATGTGTGCCATTGTGTGTGTGTGTGTGTGTGTGTGTGTGTGTGTGTCTTCATCTTAAAAGACGCATTAACGCTGCACTGTATTAATTGTAGTCTTTGAAGCCAGTAATTCACACTGGCCCTGTTGTGTGGTTAAGGAGATGTGCATACTTGCGACTGTCTGTGTGTGTGTGTGTGTGTGTGTGTGTGTACATATGCATTATGTGTTCTGGCGATTTAAAACTACTTTGATCCATCTAAAAGCATGTTTGAAGCTCTGATTGATATCCATGGAAGCAACAGGCTGTCAGATCCAGGGGGCAAAAGGGAGGACAGCAGCAACGAAAGGAAAAGAAAGAAAGAAAAATAATGGAAAGGAAGGAATCAAAAGAAGAGGAAAAACAAAAGGAAGGAAAGCGTTAGAGAATTAGTTGAAGTGAGAGGAGAACAAAGCCTTGTTAGTAAAGTGGGGGAAAGGGAGAAGATGAATTAACACAGTGAAAAAGATGCAGTAATCAAAGAAGATATGGTAAGTCAAGGGAAGTACAAGAATGTAGAAAAGAAGACATAAGGAAAATGAAAGGGGAGAAAAAAGAAAGGAAAATTATGTCACGGCAAAAAAAGTTAAAGACTTCCTTGGATAGAAGAAAGTGAAAAAAGGAAATAAAAGAAGACAAAAAATATAAGAGAAGGGAAGAAACACGGGGAAAGGATGCGAGGAAGAAAAGAACAGAGAAAGGCCGAATGACGATTCAACCTTAGAGAGAGAAAGAATCAAGAAAAATAGAGCAAATGAGCAGAAAAGTGTAGCGTCACAGGCACTAAACAGAAGAGGAAATGAGAAAACTACCTGTGGGCTCTTCAGGCTGCGAAGGCCCGAGAGCTTCAGTGGAGTATCAGCATGCAGATGGATGGCAAAGTGTGTATGAATGTTTTATTCAACCTCTAGATTAAGCCTACATTACAGAATGAACCTAATGAAGAATGCCCCCCGGCTGCAGGTTAATAACTACATACAGGAAGACATGATCGCCAACCAGAGGGCCAGAATAACTGAATGGATCCAGTGGGCGCAGGGGGGAAAGGCTCTGTCTGGCCCTGTGAGTGATCCGAGAGAGTAGAATCACAGCAGCCACTCACAGACAGCATGAAGATACTGGGTGGGCGTGTGTCAGAAAGTTCTTTCAGCAATGATCCACTGATTGGCAATTGTTTGGGATGACGTCTACAAGGAAACTCAACAATAAAGATGACAAGAAGAGTAAATATTAGCACCAATAAGTACTATTACCAGAAAACTATGCTATGACTGACAGTCATGGCTATGAGAGAAAGAACAACAGCAAAAGGCGACTTAGGTGTCGTGGTATTTCAATCAGAAGTCTGATCATCTGTTCAGTCAGACAACAATCCTTCATAACCTGACTGGGACACAAGATGCCAGGCAATCTTTGACTTCCTTTGCTTGCTCCACTTTTTACAAAATGTGTGGGCACTTTGTTTTCTTCCTCTTCCAAACGTGCAAGGCGCAATAGTAGGCAGTAAACAGAAAGACAAACATGCTGCTTTCTGTGGATCTATAGAGTGTTTTTTGTCTGTTTGTTCTAGCAATTTGTCTGCACCACTGGAGTCAACAACTGTGTCCGGGTGCAATATGGGACCTTTAGCTATACAGGCAATATTACACAATACACATATAGGCATGTATAGGTGCCATATATTTACCTCGTAATCAATATGTCGTATTCCTTAACATTGACAGAACATGTTCAGTGTTTCAGATTTTGAATGCTTTTGCATCCAATCGATCAAATTAAATTGATTTTTTTAAATTATTGATGTAAAGTCATCATCTGTTTCATGTTGAATGCAAATAGCAAAAGTAAAAAAAAAAATAGTATTTTCTCCCTCATATTAAACGTTAAAAATTAAAATAATATAGTGCTTTGTATACTTCAATACTGTTGTGTATATAGCATACTTCAAGTTTCATTGCTGTTTTCATGTTTTGGCGTTCTAGATCCTCACTTATATTAAATGCCATATTAGCTCCATGTGTCTTGTGATTCGCTGGTAGGAAAGGAGTCAAACAAAACCTGTGTCCAGTACATTCCCACTGTGAGAGCTCTGTGCTAACTGGCCCTGGCACTTGGACTGTGTCTTGAACTCTGGCTGTGGGATTATCCCTATAATGCAATGTATGCAATCTCATAATGCATATTACACATTAGATATTATGTAACACACAATCAGCATAATCTCTCCTCCGCTTTCTATGGATGGAGCATCATGGATAGGCTTTTTTCTTTCCATGCTCATGGAGACACACACACACACACACGCACACACACACGCCGCACACACACGCTCTCTGGGTCATATTGCAGATGTTCACATCCAGTATCTGCCAGCCTGTGTTTTGTTTGTTTTTTTGCCTGCGAGTGTGTGTGCGTGTGTGTGTGTGTGTGTGTGTGTGTGTGTGTGTGTGTGTGCGTGTGTGTGATGGTGAGGGGTTCTGGCAGCGCGGTGCTCAGACTTACGTCTCTTGCTAATGTCACACACAGAAAAGTGCCTGGGGGAAGGTAGCTAAGCTACGGCACACACACACACACACACACACACACACACACGTGCATAAATAAATGAGTATGAACATTGAGAGGGAACATTTAAACTTAGTGCACTTGTGCTTCCATGCAGTCAGTTCGATGGCGTCCCTTCAGTGGTATGGATATCTATATGGGGATGACTTGGCGGGACACACACACTCATGTTTTTGGGCTTTTTTGCTGTTAGTCCCTGATATCACAAGTGCACTGGCAACAAGTTCAAAATTTAGAGCTGCGACACCATTTCAACACTTCACACAGACCTACATGAAATAGTTTTCTTCTCTGAGACGCTCACACACAAGGTCTCACAAGGTTGAAACACTTGAAATTCTGTGGGGACCTCAGCTGTTCAGTGTTTCCCGTACATTGATGCCTTTACACCAGCTTTTTCCACGGTAGCTTGCCATGTCCATTTCAAACAGCTCCTAGGAGTAAGTGCGTGAACAGCAGCATAAACAAAAACAAAAAGAGTAGAGGACGGTTGAAATGATTTCCATGCTCATCTCACTTTGTTTTGTGTGTTAAATCCTCTCTTTCTTGATGTATTTTCCCCTCCTAAATCTCATTTTCGTCATTAATCTTCCCGCTCCGCTCCATGATCACTGCTTCCTCCCACCGACTGAGAAATAAATGCACTTTACAAGTCGTTTGGCTGTGACATACTCGGCCGCACTCCCCACCCCCACCTTCTCCTTCCCTTAATTTCAGAAGTAGATACCCCTGTGGTGCTGAGATTTTAGCGCTATTACCGACGACTGCCAAAAGGAGGCGTGTCATCCAGTGCGTGTGCGTGGGCCTGAGAGTGCTGCCAAGAATTAGTACAGTTTGATAACAGAGCAGATGGATAACATAAGCGCGTCTGATTTTTTTTTTTGGTCCACAGAGGGTGCGGAACAGGCCTTTGGTAAAACTAACAAAGCCGAGTGGCACTGAGTCTGTCAGCTCTCACCCAGCATGTCAGAGCTCCCACGCTGACCTTTGTCAAAACAGGTCGGCATAAACACCATATGTCCGAAATGCATTTTCAAAATGAGGCCATTATTTTTCAGAACACACAGAGGAGTGGGGCAAATGCCGCTATTTTCAATTGCTGCCGTTGCTCTTTTTTGAAATCGCTAGAGTGCACCAAATGGAAGCACCAGCACAAAGATTAACCGAACAAAGCTTAAAGAGGAAAAATAGAAGTTCTGCTCCGGAGCGAGTCTGAATCAGAGACAGAAATGCTTGTTGAGAGGCAGAGAGGACGCAGTCGCGTGACAACAGGGTGGATTATAGGTATTTAGGAGCGCCTGTCGTCCACTCCTGCTTCATTCTTTTTTTTTTCATTGCTTTCCCATCGCTTTCTATCGCTTTATTGCTTATGATCCACATCCCTTCCTTAATCCAATCAGAAAATCACCACTCACGACAGTTACCCCACACACACGAACGCTCCCCCAATCCAGCCGGTCCAATGGAGCTGACACTTGCAAGAGATCATAATCACACATGCGTGTTGTGGTGCACAAACCATCATACCCATTGCATCATTGCATGCAGAAGCAGCCCCTCACTCATGCATGCAACACGGACGAAAAGCTTGTAAGTCCGCGTCCTGTGCATGCATGTGTGTGTTTGTGTTTCTGTGCGCGTGTGTGTCTGTGCGTGTGTGTAATCAGATTATATAAACTAGGTTTGGGTTTATGCCGTTGTGACAGATTACACCCAAATGAATAGAAGAGAAGGTTTGGCAGGATAAGAGGAGAAACAGCTGGACCAGAAGTAAAAGGTGGGTTTGGGACTAGAGTGCAAGTCATGTGCAGGTGAAGACGTCCGTCCAATCAGGCTGCAAGTGAGGAAACGTTGGACCCGGAAAGGCACAAATAAGAACAAGTTGGGCAAAGAGAAAACAGGAATGTTGGATCGAGGGCGAACAACAGAGGACGTAAGAGGGAGAGAAAGGTGAGGAAGACGGTGGCAGAGTGGATCTGACGGGGAGAGAGAGATACAGAGAGAGAGAGAGAGGGAGAGAGATACAGAGAGAGAGAGAGAGAGAGAGAGAGAGAGAGAGAGAGAGAGAGAGAGAGAGAGAGAGATACATATAGAGGGAGAGAGATACAGAGAGAGAGAGAGAGAGAGAGAGAGAGAGAGAGAGAGAGAGAGAGAGAGAGATACAGACGCGGGTGAAGCAGGCAGCCGAGAAGAGAGAGAGACAAGAGGCAATCCGAAAAGATGTGGGAGGAAGACAAGAGTGAGACCAAAGATAGACAAGAGAAATATGACAGTAAATCAAACAGGGAGAAGAGAAAAAAAAAACTACTCCTATTTTTAGCTGTCAATAAAAAGCACAGCAGCAGAAATCCTTGCACAGAGAACCTCACGCAGAAACCTTTACTCACCTTTCAGCAAACAGTTCTGACTCAACAGCCCACATTTTAATTCATTCGCTTCTCTGTTACTCCTGATATTCCTGTCTGGCTATTAGAGCAGACAGGTGTTGACGATGTCGACAGATGGAAGAAAAGAATATAATAACAACAACAACAATAATAATAATAAATGCTCCACATGCGTAAAATTGATTAAGCCGATATTAGATTTAACCAGATTAAGCGACTAAAAAGCTCAAATTGACACAATCACCTGATGAAACTAATGAGGGTAATGAGGGTTTTAGTGAAATGGATAAACGCACGCTGTGCCTGTGGTGTTAAAGTGGTGCAAAGATAATGGAACACGCAGTCATTTCGGGCCCATTCAGAGCCACTGTCAGTGGATGATGTGAGGCTCCACTGGTTCGGTGGCACTGCTGCTTGATCAGACGGCTAGATGACGAAACCTCATCAAAGACGCATTTAGCTGCACGCACCGGATAATAGATTGTAAAAGACTTTGATTTCTGACAACAGCAGATAAAATAATAGACATTATCCCAGTCAAATCCTGGGGATTTAGTGGAGCTTTTTTGCAACAGCATGGATCATATTATTCTTACTGTCTTGCACAATTCTCCTCTCATTATTATGGCAATTAGCAACTTAGTTTTAAACATTTGTTTATTTGAAAAGTTCCAAGTTCTCGCAACGCTTTTGGCTTTTTCTCTGTGCCAGATTTGTCGCTTAAAAAAACAGAAAACGCTGCGCACGATTTCACACATGACACGCAGACAATATGTTCCTGTGAGTGAGGAGTGAAGTCTAGAAAATGTGCGTTTGATGCCGGCTCACGAGGACAGAGAGGTATGGCAGCGAGAGGAGTCAAGGTTAGTGGGAGGAGGAAAGGAGACAGGCACACAGGACGGATGGAGAAAATTAAAGAGTAGAAGCTGAGCCACGAGGGTGGAGAGGCAACGGGAGAGACAAATAACAGGGCTGGGATGGGAGGGAAAGCCTTCGTCAGATGGAGAGCAGGACAAAATAAAACCATCAGAAAATAAATCTGCCCTGCAGAAGCAAGTGTTTCAGCTGCTCAACAACTGGCAGCCTCTCTGAAGAGATGCTTCTTCACATCTTTGTGTTTCCAACACTTCCTGCGAGGGCTCACCTGACCTTTGCATGGTTGGATTACTTGAAGAAAAAAAAAAAAGCACTTGTCTGCCAAATAACTGTCTGCGCTTGTGTTTTAACACCCGGTCGTCCATTTCAGGCCGAATACCAGATTGCCGTGGACGTGGCGAAGCGAGTCTTGTTTTCATTCCTTCCCTCTGTCCCTCTCTCTCCTCCTGTCTCTCACCGATCGTAATGGCCTCACCACTTTCCTCCACTTATCACAGTCGCCGGCTGCCAAGCATCAAAGCCGTTCCTCAAATGTATTTTAGGACAACAACGCTGCCAGAGTCGCGGCAACTTGCTGTCTGATTCACAGCAGTGTCATTGCGTGGACGTGAACGCAGAAAGCAACAGGTGAAGTAACACTGTCCCCCTCATCCCACCAGTACAGCTGATTAAAAACATTTAGAAATGCAAAAGCAAAATTATATAATTCTCTTTATTTTTTTACCAAGTGGAGCCAACCAGTCCCGTGTGCAACAATTACTGACCACCCTGAATATTGATGGGTATTTCGCACACTGCATATTTTCATTAATATGCTTAATATTAACACCTTCCAAATGTGATTTGGGCAAACGGTCATATTAAAAGCAAACCAATCACATTCTCTTTCCCATTTTTCTTTCTATTTTCTCTTTTCTTTTTCTTTTTTCATTTTCTTGCCAGTTTAACAGTTCGGCTCGAGTGAGACGAGGCGTCACATTCATGTCACCGTTTTGCGGTGGCGAGCCGTGAGCACTGTATTCAGCACTGGGTCGCTTACGGATGCGATGGTTTCACGGGCAGACCCGCAGCCGTCGTCACGTCACTCACGCTGTCGGAGGCACGTGGACTCGGGCCGACGCTCCCGGCCCATTCATTACTTATTATGTTGAGAATTGTCGGCTAAAAAGGGAGCCACATGCACGCATGGAAAGAGCCACATATTGCTCGTGAGCCATAGTTTCCCCGACCCCCTAGGCTACAATAATATTCTCCACAACAAGCACAGTGCAAAACATAAACTTCACCAAAAACTACAGAAATGGACGCTAAAGCTCGTTTAATCATCATGATCAGAGCTGTGAAGTCACGGCACATAACAAATCACCCCACCCCCAATACGCACACACACACACACACACACACACCCACTGGCCAGGTCAAACAAATTAATGCACATCATCAAAATAAAATCATATTTCAAATGCACAATACACGAAAAGTTGCAGGTCTTCTGTAAATTTCGAAGGTTTTTTTTTTTTGTCCAACCCACTTACTATCAACTGTGATTGGACAATTAACCCCGTACTCTGAAGCTAAGACACACAGCTTGGCCTTGTCCTGGACTCATGAAGGCCAAACCAATGTACAGGTTTAGTAAGACAGTAAATTTTCACTACTGATGTGAACGTGTTAGCAGGCTGGAGTAGGCGAGAGAAAATGTATTAAATGTATTATATTAAATGAAATATAATTTTCAAACATTTATTACACTTAATTTGAAACTGTTTTTTTGCTCAAAACATTTCTCGGCCTCCCTGAAGGCCACAGGGTTTCCCCACTGCCGTTTTGGAGTTTTTAACTAAACTCCACAACCAGTCAGCTGAGAAATGAAATCATTCAGACATGAATCTTCTGTTACGGCAGCATCCACACTCGTCTCTTTTCTCTTTTTTGTTCTCTCTCTTGCAAGAGCGAGGTGTCATTGCACATGCATGGCTGCCCCCGGCGTGGATGTGTGGACTCAAGGTGATGGGGATGAGTAGGTGCAGCGGTAGTCAAACAGGATTGCGATTGATCTTGAATTTCAAATTAGAAACCAGCGTGAAGTCTATGCAGACAACAGCTAATGCTGCACTCATTCTGATTCAACCTGTAGCTATCACACTGTGCACCAGCAGTTGTCAGTGTTGTCTTAAACCAAAACGCAATCCGTCAGTTGGCGCGTCTGTGCGTATCTTCCCTTTTCTGCCACATCGTTAGCCTTTCATCGCTCCGCCATCTATTAAAATGTGCTCTTTGCTTCGTTGCCCCCTTTCTGTAATGAGGATCTCTGCTCCTCCCAACTTACCACCTTTCTACCCTGATTCCTCTGCTTTTCTCTAATCCATCAACCTCTTTGCTCCATCCCACTGGGTCATCAAACTCCTGGACACTGGGGAGTTTTCCTGGCTACTGCTAAGGCCCATACATCACAATTATATTCTAGCTGTACAGTGTGAATGCAAAAGACTTGTATAATGTAGTCTTCCCACTGTTAACGATTCAATATAATTTGCGTCTATGTATTTATTAGTTGTCTTTTGTTATTGATCGGACTTTGTGATTTATCTGTTAGGCACTTATTACAGTTTGCTTTGCTTAAAGGGAAAAGGGATAGCAAGTGATGCCTGGGCTGGAATCTAGCAAAGTAATAGACTAAGGAAAATCTTTGACTTAAGATAAAATATGCGAGACAGCCCTGTGTGGAATATTAGACAAAAAAAACAGGAGGTTTGGTCCACACCTAACCGTAATACATAGGAAAATGATACAGAGGGATTATACTGTACATAGCTGCAGAAAGAGTTTTGTAAGATGTAAGTAATATGACCCGCAACAATCACACATAAGAGCTTAGCCGACTTCTGTTGAGTAGAGAAAAAAAAATCAACTTCACCTGTTTTGAAAGTCTTCAAGACAACATTCTTTCTGGGATTCGGGGATTCTATTGTGATTAAATGCTGTTCTTTGTCAGCGAACTAATTGTCCCTGTCCTGTGCTTAGTGCCGCTGCAATGCATTCTAATCTCAGTTCAAGGCAACGTACATGAGAGAACGCCTCCCTGCAGTCATTGTGATAGATTGTTCCTTCTTCCACTGGTGAGCGTGGCTGAAATGGTAGCATCTGCAGGAACCATGTGATCTTTATCATTAAATACTACACCAGCCATAATGCCACTGTATGAAATATATCTGGGCCACTGTTAATCCGCCCTTCTCTCTGAGTCAATACGTATGGGCCATATAATCAACGGATCGTCATGTGCAATCAGTGTTAGAGGAGACTAAGACCCTGTGATGCTCACTCACACCCCGTTCAGTCACCTCTACAAGGAAGACCACTAATGATCCATATGGAACTGCTGCCCATCTTAGAAACCCCACCGTTCAAATGAATCCCAAAGGGATGCTGTGGGACTGGTGTGTGTGTGTGTGTGTGTGTGTGTGTGTGTTGTGTTGGGGGTCGGGGGGATGAGTGATGTGAGAAGCTCAGCCAACCTGTTTGGGCCCCGTAAGGGCAATGAGTGTGATGTAAGGTCAGCGCTGCTCATCTTCATTGGGTCTCTGCACTCAGAGGGTGTTAGCCCCCAAAATACATCTGAAACCAATTTTGCACCTGTCTACCATAGATATAATTATTGATTTTTCAGCAAAGTGAGTATTTCATTTCCGCCGCTACTCATCTGAGGTGCATTACTTTGATCTTATTGCCCTCAAGGTCTTGCCCACATCATGTTTAACACAATCCATCATTTATCTTACAGGAAGTGTTTCCCGATAGTCTTTGTATCCGTTGTTTTCTCATAATGTGAGTCTTAGTCTGACGAATGAATGCACTGTCTCGTCTGATCGTACAATATAATCACCACCTCTTGTGCTTTATTCACAGTCAGGGAAGCACTGAGGTGCTAATATATGATGAGGTCTGAGAGCGCCGCAGGCGACCCTGGCTGCTTTAAATGTCAAAAGTTGTATTGAAATAAAGCCAGGGATGCAACCAAAAGACACAGGAGGAGCTGAACTCCATCACTTTCCCCCCACTCTGCTGTTAGAGTGACTTAATTCAGCAGCCTAAGGGGTGGTAAGGCTTCAAAGGGGTATCTGGTAGGTGGCAGTTGGCTTGGATTACTTCAACCAGTCCTGATTAAATCATTTGTGTGTGTAGATTCTGGGGGAATTTCACAACACTTGATTCAAATCATTGGACAAATATTCAACATTTTAAATTTAAATAAAATAAATAATAAAGAGGGCAATAAAAAACAAATTAAATTTATCCTGAAATCAAATGGGGTCTTGTCTAGGGTGCAGACAAGGGAAGCGGTAAATGAAAGTGGCTGGATAGATGGTTGGATCTCATGAGATTAATAGTAGCATCTTGCTACTGGACACAATTAGCTCCTTAAGCCAAGTAGCATATGTTAGCCAGAGCGACGATATCAAAGGAGGTTTAAAGCAGCCAGCGAGAGGTGTGGCCATAAATAAGTGCAGACACTCAGCTCAGCTCCTCCCTTTCATTTAGCTTAACCCTGACCTGCACATGCTAACTAAGTAGCGGGGACATCCCAAAAAGATTAAAGGGCCAGCATCAACAGGAAACATGCTGCGTGTGTGGTTACAAAATAAAATGGCACAATCCAGTGGAAAGTTGCAATAATATTGAACACATGAAAGATCCAGTTATCATAAATACCAGAGTCCATAAAATGTATGAAAAGGTCACATTACATATCTGCCCTGTAAATCTTTTCCACTGCACCTGGAGGAAATTAAAGCTAGTTTTATGGTGTTTGCCATGTGCATTGCTAACAACAGATAATTTGTGTTGAAATTTATGAGCAGCACATTAGGTTGGTCAACAGACAAGATATATAAAAGGTAATAAATAAATGATATAAACAAATGAATAAATAAATAAATAAATAAATAAATAAGACCGCTGCTACTGTAAGAGCTTATAACACCCCCCCCATCTCAGCCACATCCTGTCTGTCAAATACTCACGGTTTTCTCTTAAATAGGCGACTGAGAAAAATGGCTTAGGCCTTAATGCTTAATGAGGGCTTCCTGTTTTGCTGCATAGAATACCACAGTCACTTGAAACATGAGCAACTTCCAAGGAATAATAATAAAAAGCAGAAAGGGTCACAGCAATCAGCTTTTTTTCAAATCTAATTTCCTCTGATAAGCATAACAGTACAGTGCTTCCTCTTTTGTTCTTTACACTGGCCTCACCAGTTAGAGCGCAATGCTTCCATGCACAATGCCAGCAACCCCTTGCACTCAGAGGGAGAGAGATGGAGAGACAGAGACAGGAGAAAGAAGATTATGACCACGGGGGCTTTCCTTTCCCTCCCTGGCACTGGCTAGACACAGTGACGACACAAGTGACCAGTGACCGGTGCCAGCAATACACATAACCAGATTACCACGGACGAGAATAGAGGCCAGGATGTAGGTTACCACCTCCCGCAGCAAGGAAGTGTTTTGTTTAAGTCATTAATGGATTGGGATGGAGGGAGAAAGGGAGTTTGTCTTTGGCCATATCTGGCACTGCCACGTATTGGAAAAAAAGACGGACTTACGTAAACACAATGACTGTCAGATTTGTGCTCATATTCAAAGTCACAAACAAAGTTTGCTTGTCTCAAAAACTTGTTTCTTTTGCTGTCATGGTTCACAGAACAAAAACAGAGGATTGGGGGAAATAGTTCCTCTTCTTTATGCCCCCCAAACATACTGCTGAGACACAGGATTCTGTTTTTGACAGTTTTCTGCAAGTGTGTGATGCCCGAGCTGGTGGGTTTCTCAGCCCTGCAGACGTGGCCCAGATTGGAACTGGCATTGGCATCAAAGCTGCTGAACTTATTAATGCTGATGCAGGCTGGGGGAGAAAAAAAGATGTTTTGAGCATTAAAGACAACCGGCTATGTCCTCAGACACTAAATTACTGGGACACATCTTCACATTGTTGTCCACTTGGTGGGGGAAAAAAGGAGTCAGCAGAAAGAAAGAGTCGCCATCAAAATTTGTTTCGCCGACTCCTAATGTGTCACCCAGAAGATCACAGTCAGTTCAATTCACCGAAGGATAAAATCACTGATAGTTTTTCATGCGCCAAATGGGCTTAACGGCACAATTCAACTGATCTCTCCACTGTGGCGCACGCTGGGTCTGCACCCGTTCCTCAACCCTGACCCCCCCTCCTCTCATCCTCCTCCTCACCCCAGCGGCTTCATCGCCCCGCTCGCCAGGTGTAGTCACCTCAGCAGCCTTGGGGGGAGATGCCTTGGCCCTTCCCCCACGGGATCTCTCCAACTGCGTGGCGTTGGAGAAAACACCTGGAGGCAGCCCGCAGACTGTTCCTCCACAATGAAACGCACCTGAATGGGCTACACGGGAGCTGCGCTGGAGATCCCTCGCCTGGATCTCCCTTCACCTTCGCTCTCTCCTCTCTCTCTTCACCTCGCTCCTTCTCGGTGCTTCAAATTTACGCACGCACGCACGCACGCACCGATCCGTCCAAATCAAGTGTACACCACCCGCTCCCCAACAGTGGGAACGACAGAGTCATTGCACACACACACACACACACTCACACACGCCTCGCATAGCTGTGACCAAACAGAAAGAGCTGAGGCAATTTAAATCCACGCACGTCAAAAAAAAAAAAAAAAAAAAAAAAATATAAAAATAAAAAAAAAAAGATGTAAAATTGCATCTAGCGACAGCGTTCTGCTCTCGCTCGCTTGCGGGTTTGTTGTTGTGCTCTCACCGGTTCGATGCCCAGGTCAGCCTCCGTTCATTCACTCATCCTCCTCCCGTCTATGTGCTCATGCTTCCCACCGCTCCGTCGCTCATTCAGCAGCTGAATGCTCGGCTCCTCTCCTCCTCTAAAGCGCGGCAGCGGCGGCGGCGGCGGCGGGAGCGCAGCACGCACACATCACCCGCTGGCTCGCTCTCTTGCGCGCTCTTGCGTCCTCTGTCCCTCCCCTCTTCCCTCGCCCCTCTCTGCTCTCTGCTCTCCCCTTCCTAGTTGGCCCAGCGGAAGAGCGCGAGAGGCAGGGCGCGATGAGAACCGGGGTGGAAACAAAAAAAAAAAGGCGATGGAGACTGAGGGGCTGTGCTGCTGCTGCCGCCGCGCGCAGGAGAGGAATGGTGCCTCGCAGGGCTTGACAGGAGCTAATACTGTGCGTTGCAGTGTTTCGTGCACGTGCGGCGTTGTGTGTTGGGAGGCGGCGGGATGAGCGCGAGCCAGAGGAGCATGCAATCACGGTGGCTTCGCTCCTTGCACTGAAAAGCACATATTTCTGGAGAGAGGAGCCGGACATGCAAGGCTGAAGCGAATATATTGTCTTTTCTTTTGTTTACGGCTTTGCACTTTTCGTTCAGTCTTGCGTGTGCGCGAGGAAAAGCACACGGCTGCTTTCTGTCTTCTCATTGTCCAAAGCGATGAAATGTTGTCGTTATTTGTTTGCCTGTGATGTTGAATCAGAAATGAATTCAGTAAAAAGCAAACATACACAGTGCTGTCGCCTAACAGCAAGACGGTTGCCGGTTCAATTCCTGGCCTGGAACCTATCTGTTTGGAGTTTGCATGTTCTCCTTGTGTTGTGCATGTTAGTATGAGCAGGTGTATGTTTGTTTGTCTTTCTATGAGGCCCACTGATGAACAGGCAACTTGTCCAAGGTGTGACCTGCCTTGACCAATGACAGCTGGGTTAGGCCACAATAGACCCCGACAACCCAGAGTGCTGAAAGAAGCAGCTATGGAAGATGGATGGAAAAGTGGTCAAACTTTCGTCATTAGTGTCCTGAATATTGTTCTAAACTAAGACAGTTTTAATACAGTTTATTTGAATAATTACTGGCACACAGTCTTGGTATCATGTGCAACAGCCTTTACAATTTACTCTCTACTGAATTGAGACTTTAAACCTTTAAAATTTAACGGTTGGATATTAGTCTTCTTTAGGAAAAACTTTGGTTTTTATTCCAGAGTCCAGAATGCCCAGTGTCACACTGAAAATTGTCCAAAAAATCCCTAGAAAGCTGCATATGTAGCTCTCTGTTTATGGCCTCCATCCAAAACACCTTCTAGTCGTAGCCCACTGCCAAGACTGAAGCTGGGGCCACTAGGTGGACCCAGAGAGCAAAACAGCTGAAAAAACAGCTGATTAAATGCAAGAAGTATTAGTCCTCTTGGTGACATCACAAAGAGAGCTGTTTTTTCCAGAAATGTGTGTTTTAGCACACACATGTTCTCAGAGGTGGGGAAAGAGGAGGAAGTAAAGTGTGGACTATTCTCATTTGGTGGGAGTTCATTGGCAGGTAGCACAGAGGTTATTGCTCAAGGGCATTAGTAAAGTGAGTTTGTACAAAGTGGAACCTTTTAGTGCCTCGCAGTGACCTCAATGCGTGTTATGTGGGAGAAAATTGTGAGAATGAAAACCTTTTCGCCCTTTTACCCATAGAGGAGGTGAAGACAGAAGATGAAACGTCAACTTGGAGATGACGCAAATGAGAAAACACAGAATAAATAGAGTAGAAACAAGAAAAGACTTGGGGGCATTTAATAGCCAGTGAGGTGCTACCCAGATAGGGAAGGAAGGAGTAGGAGTAAGAGGAGCCAAGTTGAGTCAGTGTAAATAATGAGGGGGGGAGAGGAGGACTCTTACGTTATCCGTCTTTTCGACATAGTTGATCAGAGTTCCGTCACCACGTGAAGCATGGCCTTTACACTGCAAGCTAAGTCCCAGCCTCAGGGCACATCTCTCCCTCTCTACACACACACACACACACACACACACACACACACACACACACACACACACACATACACGCACACAAGCATGTACCCACTGAGCAATTCCAGCTAAACTCTTATGTACGCTGAGGGGACACACAACCAACCATGTTCAAATGCATTGCGATGCTGATTCATCGCTGGACAAATGGGAACATTTGTACACACTGCAGAACAAAAATATGCATGGGAGAGCAGCGCACGTGAGCTCATTTGAAGATGCACTGATACAAACACATCTCTCATGTGATGCTAGGGGGTTTGTTTTGATTTTTTTGAAACAAAATTCTCAACTTGATTTGTTAATTCTTGAATGTGTATGTATGGGGAATTTTTCCTCAGAAGCTTCAAATGTTTTATTTAATTTCTGACTGATTTTATTTTTTTACTTCGCATCTGTGTTTACCCTAGGTGGACATTATTTTGTTTCTCTGTACTTATACCAGACAAATTAAAAAAAAAAAAAAAAAAAAACTTTGACCTTTGACCTTTGGGGTATAACATCCACACCATTAATTTAATTTAAAATGTTTGTTTTAATTTAAAAAAAAAAACACTTTAGTATCTGCTTCCTTGTAAGGAAGATGTCTGACAACTGAAGACAACTGAAAAGATGTCTCACGCATTGCTTTCTAAACCAAAAAATCATTACTTTGTTACGCTGTTTTTATCAAAGCATTTTTCAGACTGGAGTATGTGACTGGCTTTAGTTATGTATTCCAGAGGCATCATCTTTTAACTCTAAAAGACAGACGTATGTAGAGTCTATTTCTGAACAATTGCATTCCTGAGGAATAAGAAAAAGCCACATTAGGCCTCTGCTGTGGGACGGCGATGAGATGCCCTTCAGGGATACACACACAGCCCCAGGGGAGTAATGGCTGTTTGTCCTAATTCAATTCAAACAATGACGTTCCTTGTATCTGCAAGACATATTGGCTTAAACGGAATGAACGGAAGGAAGTCCTGTTAGGTGAATGGCTCCAAAAATCTTTTCAGAATACAGATGTTGCAGTCTACAAGTACAATATTAGTGGTTCTTGCAAATGTTTTGCATGCTTTAACTATGACTTGCCATGTTGTGACCATAATGCAAACAGTTCCCAAAGCCAACTTATAAAGTAAATCACTCAAAACATCTTCCAACAAGATCCAGTCAGAACAATGCTTACATGTCTTATTTTGGAAGGATTGGCCAAGATTGTATTATTTTTTCCGCATTGTACTAAACAGTCAGGTGCAACAGTGGTAGAGTGCATTGAGACAAGGGGTCCTGTGTCCGATCCCCCACCAGGTCAGACCAACCATGCAGCCTCCAGCCACCATGTCCTGGTGCTCAAGCCGGATAAAAGCCAATATTGTGTCATTCAGGTCAACAGACAGAAAAACCTCAACCAAACTAAACATACGTTGGTTTAGTTTTGTGAATTGATTCACAGTCTAAACCTGCAAATCAATTGTATTATTTGAGCCAAAAGGATTTGCTTGTTTGCTTAAACAAAATTGTCAAGGTGACAACTATCATGTGGTTGTTCCAATTTCCCTCTGTTGTTTAATGTAGGCCGTTAAAATATACCCCCAACATGCTATCACATTGTTTGGAATAGAAATTCCCTTGTCAGCTCAGAAGAGCAAACCAGCCAACAACTACAGAATAAAGATTTTAATGTTTTCAAATTTCTTCCTTTAATAAAAACTGGAGTAAAACTGGACAGCTGACAGTTGATTTACTGCTCTTGACAAAAGCGAGACGACTTGTCACTTGTGAACAAAACTGTGTGCCAATTTGCCAATTGCTCCCGGGTGAATCTCCATTGATCTCAATGCAAAAGACTCCTGAAAAACCAGAAACCAGCCTTTACTGTGGAGCTTTACAGTAGAAGAGGAATCGTATCCGTCGGGTAGAAAAGAAATGCAACTCGACACCGTATTTGCATGATTGGACCACGGAAATCAGGTTACCGCCAAGGTTTCTTCCCTCATCTCATCAGAAGAGTGGATCCCACACTGTAAGATCCCTCTAATTCCCATCCCTGCTGTTTCCTCCCTGTGCAACATCAAAGCGTGGCACATTCAGCACCGGCTAAACCCTCCCCATCACCTTCCAGTGTCTCCTCCGCCTGCCTCGACGCCACGTTGCCAAACAAACCGCACTCGAACCTTCAGCGAAAGCTCCCCATCTACTGCGTTTCTATGGCAATGGGAATAAGCACAGCGTTGCGATTGTGTTGCTACTGTAACGTAGCTGCTAGCGTGCGCGCTTACAGATGCCTTTGAAGGCAACGGCGAGAGGAGCCTTTCTGCCAGGAGGATAATTGCTGATCTCCATGAAATATTAAGTTCCGCTTGAGATTTGCAGAAAATGTGGCACATTGGTCACACTCATGTGTCCCATGACGTGCTTTGTGTTTGCGTTTCATGTGATTTTAATTAGCCTGGGCTTTCATGGAAAAAAGGTGGTAAAACTGTACCGTACATGACACAATCTGTTATTTACCGCAAATTCATTATTTCTCTGAAAAACTGCTTGCGCTACCGCAACATGCCAGCTTTTGTGCGCTAAATGCAACACCTTTTGACTTTTCAGGCTCTCGTTCCCCACACTCACCGTGGTCCAGCTTTGTGTAGCAGTCAACGAGTGAAAACAACTCACCAGCCACCACAATAGTCCAGCACATGGCATTAAACAGCCCACGGGTGCAGCTGCAGGTTTTTTATGTTTTAACCTGTGAGTTTTCTCGCAGCCATGCCATTTATTTCTTTTCACAACAAATCCTTTCATGAGGAGAAAAAATGGAACTGTCAACACACATTCTATCCACCTTTTTTTTTTTTTCTTCTTCGAGGGATCGGTGAAACATTAGGAAATTAGTGTCCTCCGAGGCCTGGTCTGTGGACTGTGATACACGGCACAACCATGATTTTCCGGCTGCTTGTGGACCCACTCCCGAGATGAACGCTACATGCTCCTCTCTTGTCATGTATTCCACAGGGCTTGGCAGAGAAACAGCTGGCGCCACACAAAAGCCAGTTAAAAACCGCCTTGTTCTTCTCGCTGATTTGTCTCCTGTTGCTGCTCCCTCTGCTCATCCCCTTGTAGTCAATACACACAGGTCGTAAACAATACACCTACTACTGTAGTGAATTTGCTTTTGATTTCTGTCTGAGAGATGCACTTGAAGAAAGGCACACAATAATTAAAGAGGATTTGGTTTTTATTTGTCATTTAGCCAAGGTTCAGTGAGCCGACTGATACCGCTTTTTTCTTTTCATTTTTCTATTTTCTGGTCTTTGGTATTGAATAACCACTACTTAAACACAACAAGTCTAGAAAGAGAATGTACAATCAATTATATAGGAAATATAGCAAGATAAACGATCTTTCCTTTGCTTTTTTTTCTCTCATAAATAATGTCTCATATTTCTTTGCGCTGATCTTTTCACCAAATTCTTAACTTCTCCCAGAGGCTGAAATAAGACACAGATATATACAGACTTTACGTTTCATTAAGATTTGCATCAAAATGAAGTTCCGATGCAAATTGCTCTGCACACAAAAGGAACAATGGCAGTATTATATGCAGAAATAAAAATACACATATTAAAAAATAAAGAACACATAAAAATAGGACTGCATCTTTCTACCTTGTTGCCACAAAACAGCAGAGGAAGATGTGAGAGCGAGAATTTCACTGAGTAGAAATTTATTCTGCAAGTGCCTCTCTCCCATCGTGGATTTCCATAGTTTGACAATTCTAAGAGTATTAAGCGGAGTGTTTGCTGCGGGATGCTGCTGAGAAGCCGCTAGAGTGATTAGTGAAAGCACTGACTATACTTCAAGGCTAATAGGCCGTATTCCCCAAATCCCATCCCAGAATCCTCTCATGTGCCCCTGAAGACGACTCCCGTACCAGACATGATTACACGGTCACCTCCTCATCAAGCCGTTCTGCTTTATTGCTGACCTTACTACTCTGTTTTGTTGGTGCCTGATTATGTGAGGGCCACCTCAGACTCATTGTGCCAGCCCCCACCCAATGGACGCTGAGTACCGTCCATCGGGGAGAGCTGGGACATGAATAAATGATGAGGAAGAGGATTGCCAGTAAACGAGCCTTGATCATGGGAAACACGACAAGCACCAAGTTCCACAATATTTTCATCCATGGAAGCACAATTCCGCCATCGGAATAATCACAACACATGCATATATTAAAGACAAAGAAACCCACAAGATCCCATCCCCACCGGCCTTTTGTCCATCTGCGGGATTTTAGCGAGCTAACAGCCATAAAAGCGCAGCTAAGCATCTGTCGGTGTGGCGCTCTGGGCCTTTAGTGGTTGTCAGGCAGAGCAAGTCAATACCTGTGATTGTATGTGGCTCTGGGACCAAGTGTACATGCACACACACACTCACACACACTTTCACACACACACACACACACGTTCTTATATTTGCTGCAACAAAGCCGAAGCAGCTGAGGAGAAATTAGGTGAGCAAAAGACGTGTGGACCACCTCCATCTGCGTGCGTGATTATTGATCGACCCTAAAACTGCTGGGCAAATTAATCAGGAGGCTGAACCCAATCACAGCCATGTGGACGCACAGTGCCAAGCGTGCACACACACGGAGGCAGACTCCCTGCATGCATCCCGCCTAACCTGTTCAAATGCTGGCTGTAATGGGGAGTTAAAAATTGCACAATGACAAGCTACTATTTTTAAAAGGTCTGCATAATGATTTATCTATGAAGTGAGCTCTTTCATTTCCCCTGAACATACTACTTTGTTGCATAACTCTGCCTTGAAATTATAAATGAGACTCTGCAGAGGGGGGAGGGGGGACTAAGAAACAGATTTTACCGTTCACAGTTGACCCAATAAGCATGAGAATACTTAGCAGAAAAACAGCTTGCATGTTACAAAACAGTGGAAATGACTGTTTAGAATTTAAATGTGAGAAAGCCTTTTAACAGCTGTTTTGCCATTAATATGAGCAATCACAATCAAATGAAGATTTTTTATTTTTTTAAATTCCACCCATAGATGTGCTCCCATGCTGTTTCTCTCAGGGGCTAAAACGCATTCACGCAGGTCAACGCAGTGAGCTAATGTCGCAAATGACAATGCCCCAAACTGCAATTCATCACTTGTGTCTTCTCTGTTCTCTTCTCCCCTCAAGCCATCCTGACCTTTCACTGTGATTCATATCAAACGCACAAGCACAATAAGATACAGACTGCCTTTGTTTTAATACAGGCCTCATAATAAGACTCGCAATAAGTGTTTTGTGCCATAAAAGTGGAGCAGCGCCGCTCCTTGCAGACATTTTATACTGATGGAAACGTCTGAGAGCCTGCAGCAGCAATTGGACCCATAAAGCAAGAGTTGTACTGGGTAATGCAAAAGGCTTTGAGGAGCAGAATGAAAAATACAGTTATTGGCAAATGTTTACCTTTTCCTCTCATCATAATGATGGCCATCAATCACATCATTTCAATATATTTTTTTTTACATTTAGATATGTATTATTATGCTAATGTTTCCGTTATTTGTCCTGTTTTTGCAGGCCGGGATCACTGCTGTAGCCAACAGTCTGTGTAAAATGTCATTAGCATTCAGATATTTGTAAATGCAATCATTGCTACTCCACCCAACAGTATTTTACAGCACTCTTGCAAGTTTGTCGGGAAAAGTGTTGTGCTGTTGTGCGCGCTGAAAATATAATTACTAATAAATTAAACAATTCACGTCCCCAAAAACCAGGCGTGATGGAAAGCATCAATCTCAGAACAAATAAAACAACAAAATCATTTTCAAATCGAGGCTTATTCTCGATTCTCGGGCTCTCACGAGTTTTGTCTAGATCCGACTGTGTCCATCAGGAGGCTTGTTTCCATCAAACACCATCAATTAAACAGGAGTAATGACGCCATCCGCTTGCAAGTTCCTCATGAACTAGTTTAGTCTTCAACCCAGATACACACAGGGGGAGAAAAGGGAAGGCAGTGCTGAAATCGTAAAAAAATAAAGTAAAAATCTATATTTAAAAAAGCGGGAGAGTATGTCGCAGGTCTGAGAGAGGGAGTGAAAACAAAAACAAGCAAACAGAGAAGATGATAAAATCATTAAAAAGTCAGGAAGTAAAATGAGAATGGTCAAATGCATTAATGCACATACCGTGTACTCTCTCCGGGGCTGAAGATGCAGCATGTTTGGCATTGTGTTTTGCCTCTCTATCCAATTTCCTACCTCACATCACTGTCAAAGGAAACAGATAAAGTCTTTGAGGAGAATGGACGACCCACTCCCTCTCTGAAAGATGGAGAGACAAGCAGGGGCCATAATTCACTGGACCTGTCAGCTGGTCTAACAATCACCTCTAAATAAATAAATAAATAAATAAATAAATAAAGTTGTTGAGGTTTTTTATTTCTTTTCTTTTTTTTCTTTTAACTTTTTTAAAGTTTGTTTTTTTGATATTTCAAGTTTGAAATTTTAATTATCTCTATATGACCTGAGCGTTCATTGTCCTTAGAGGAAGCTTTGCACTGTTACAAAGTAGCAGAACGCCTTTCTATGGTGCTAAGCAGACAAGCGGTCGCACTAATCCATTTAGGATTTTTTTTTTTTTTTTTGAAAATATGAGACATAATATATTGAGGTCTGATATAGTTTGAGAGCATTGTTTGCAATATGGTCTTTAGTCATGGATTCAAGACTTAAATACTGTACTGTGATAACTGTTTTAGTCCCGGTTAGTTCGAGGTATTTCCCGTATGATGCTAATGTGAAATGTGAGTTTAACGGCACATATTGATCTGATATGCCAACTGCATTGAAAATGTGCTGCTTTAATGCGAGCAGAGTGGAAGTTGACTCTGTGTAAATCTTGGCATCAGAAATTTATACATGTAGTAAGTGGTGTTTCCAAGTAGACCCCCATGTCAGTGGAAAAAATAGCAAGGGCCGTTCATTTCCTATGCTTAAACATTTTAATGACAGGCATGGACGGCCTGGAGAACATGTGCTTCAGAGCTTCTACATAAGCAGTGAGAGCATAAACACACAAACCACTGCAGCCACATCAAAACTGCCCAGACTGAACACACAGCATTAGAGGGCTGGCACATGGGGCGGAGGTCTGGATAACGACTACTTCAGCTTGTGCCCTGTTCTTATTCATCATTACAAGCCATCTTTGGCATTTTTGACCCAGAAAGTTTCTTATGTAATGACGTACAGGGGTAAAAGACATCTGCCACCTGTGAATGTATCACATGACATGATTCTAAGACACAATCTGGGCAGACAATTGTCATCACTACCTTTTGTCACCTTTTCTTTTCTTTTTTTTTGTCTCTCAGTTTTGTACAGTATGCTTCTTCAGAGGGGCAGCTGAACTGAAAGGCCCAGTGTGTCAGATTTAAGAGCTTTAAACAGTAGGACAATATTTTGCAAACTACTTTTCCTGATGTCAAAATCATGAAATCCCAACAGAATCAACATATTGGGCTTTGTGTAAATATGAATACATACATTTATTGTATGAAACGTTTATTTTGGTTACTTTAAGTGACTAACACTCCACACAGAAAGGTCTGCTGACTGTCGTTGATAGGTTGATCAATGTGTCACATGATGTGTTGTGATTTACAAAACAAAAGACCTGGTAGTTTTTACATGTGGATTTTTTTTTTTCTTTTTGTTCCTTACACTCTAAGTTATATTTAAAAAGTTTTTATGGGAATGTTTTGTGAAAAACTCTCTGAAAAGTAAGCTTCCTGACATAGGACTCTTTGTGCTGTTGAGGCTTTGAGGGTGTCTTCAAGCCTGTGTATGATTGTTATTGTTGTTTTTATTAGAAACAGCCCCACCTTTATATCAAAAGTCTAGCGTTCTTATTTTATTCATCTGTGAGAAAGCCAGCAGTCTGTTTTGTAGTCCAAAAACTTCTGTAGTCAGTAGTTCTCAGAAGGGCTGGTGTAGGCGACTGAATTAGAAAGCTGCCATAAGTCAGCTTTGTGATCACAGAGGGAGTGGCCGTTATAATAAGCATGTTCTTCAAGCAAAAGCCAAGAAGAAGCAGACCAGAGCTGGGTCAAGGCTTTCAGTCTGATGAAGGTTCTCTTTGCTGTTTTCATGCGTCTGTCTCATTCGTGTGCACCTTTCCAAGGTTTTTTTTTTTCTGTTTTTCTGTTTTCAAAAGTCCCTTTTCTGCCATCCCTCCTTTTCTCTCCATCCTAGACGCCTCTCTCATCTTTCAGTCTGCCTTTGGTCTTGAGCCGTTGCTTCCCCAGCTTCATTGCCTGCGTCTCCTTCTCCGGCTTGGGTTTCCTTCATTCTGGACCGTTTGGAGACAAACCTCTTCTTCTTTGCACCAACGTTCCTTTCTTCTCCCTGAGCTCTCCTCAGCTACATCTCTTCCACTGCGACGGGGACTGAACTTGGGGTCTGCAGCTCTGGCATTGTGTTTGTAAGGAGAGTGAGGGGAATGGCAGGCTACAGCGGCGAGTACAACATCCTGGCATTAAATTGGAAGAACTTTTGAGAGCCCCCGTGAAAATATTGCTGCTTTTGCTCTCAAACAGTCCACATGTGGACACACACACACACGGACACGCACAAACTGAGTGGTGGTTTGGAGACAGAGTGGGAGTGCATACGCCTCCGCTTCCCAAAATAACTGCCTGATGAGGGGCCAGGGAGGCAGGGCGAGGTTGGTTCAGGGAGATATAAATGGATGCTAATTGTATGGCTCCTTCAGATTACACTCAAATCCAGCAGATTTATACATGAACTAACCCTTTCTCCCTCCCTCCATCTCTCCCTACCTCTCTCTCTCTGCCTCTGTGTTTGTGTATATGTGTGTGAGAGAGAGAGAGAGAGAGAGAGAGAGAGAGAGAGAGAGAGAGAGAGAGAAAGAGACAATAACAGTGATCCTGCTCTAAATGCTACCAAGTTGGTGCGCACGAGGCTTTACGCACCCTCTCACATGCGGTTGAATCAAACCCAAAAAGAGAACTCCCATGTATTATTTCTATAATCCCTCCAAAAATAGAATAGAAAAGAGGCGAACGTCTACAGCGCCGCTTCATCCCTACACTACTGTATGAAAAAGCTGGGTGAGCGGGCTTTGCATGTTTGTCTGTGCTCCGAAACTCACTTTTGTATAGGTTGGACACAGCGAGTTGCATCACATCAGCTTGGAATCTACTCAGTCTTTACACAAACACACTTATAAAAAACAAAAAAAAAAAAAAAAAAAAAAAAAAAACTAATGTAGGAGGCCCAGAATGAAGAAGCAACTTGACGGACAAAGGGAAGAAACTTGAAATGTATGGTTGAGTTGCCTTTGTTAATTTGCCAGACAAGCAAGCAAAGCAAAATCCAAGGGAGGAAATCTCTAATTATTAAACTATATCTTTGATGTTAAAAAAAAAAAAATGCTGCATCTACTTTTATAGTTATCAGCTCTTTACTTTGTGTATTCTTTAAAGGCACCTGCTATAGGTTATTCCCGACCTAAAATTACGACTCTCACGGTACTAAAATGTGTGCGTCAGAAAGTGTCATCTCAGTATGTCACACACAATAAATCAGACAATTTGTGTCAGTAGACGTATGCGTGAGTCAGTAGGCTCACGCAGTGTGAGACCACGGTAAACTGTGCTGTAGGACGCATCAATATGTGGACCTACGTCGCCATCTGGTGACATGGACAGGAATGTCTTCGCCTAACGTGCCTTGTATTGAAAACAGAAAACAAGAGAGTTTGGAAACGTATTATTACTTTTGGTTAAATGAATGATTGCGACATTTTTTAATTGAATTTTCAAATGTTCAACCAACAACTGCCAAAGCAAATTAGACAGTGTGCTGTGTTTCATGCACAACTTTTGTTGATCGACATAGTGCTGTGAAAAACTAAAATGTACTTGTTCCATTGTGCTACATTGAATGTGTCACAGTTATTTCATATCTTGGAATTAAAACATTACATGTGCATTGTATGTGAGTGTGCATGTGTGCAAGAGAGAGTGAAAGAGCACTATTTAAGTCCATACATTCATCATTTATAATACATGATCATAACATTGCAAGCAATAAGAATGTTGTTTTTTTTTATACTTCAACCAAAAAGGACAAAGAATGAAGTCCAGGTTTATGTTGACTACCTTTTTTTAAAGGGGGGGTAGAGAGAGTGAGAGAGAGAGAGAGAGAGAGAGAGAGAGAGAGAGAGAGAGAGAGAGAGAGAGAGAGAGAGAGAGACGCACACAGTCAGCCTTTTATCCCACAGGTGGCACTGGCACGGGTGTCCCAATCAGAAGTTGTGTAAGTATATAATTACTCTAATATAAAAGTAGTTTGGTTTTCTTACCCATAGAACGGTCATTTGATGTATACACATAGCATGGGGTCTTTCTCACTGCTGGGAGTCACCATTATGAACCACAATATTTGAGAGGTAGCCAGTACGGAAAATCCATCCTGACAGTATTCTTATAATAAATCAGAAGGCAAAAAAAAATATTTACAATTAATGAAATACAGTTAAATAGTTATGCATAATGGGTAAATACACACACACACACACACACACACACACACACACACACACACACACACACATACATTATATATACATTTTTTTCCTGTCTAGTGCATCAATATGACTTTTTGTTTTACTTAACTTACAGCTTGCTGTTGTCAAAACTTTTCTTCAATTCAATTTCAGCTGTTTCCAAATGTTAATTTTTACCCCCAAAATTAAGTGGTGCCGTTGGAAAAAATAACACAATAAAATAGCTCTGATGTCTCACAAATATAATTTATATGTAGGATTAAAAAAAAAAAAAAAAAAAAAAAACAGCCCTGAGACTGAACCTTGTAGTACTCCACATTTGACCATGCAAATAATATACATCAATCTCAAATTTAGATTTTCATTTAGGAATATGCTATACCTACACCTCCTACTCCTTAGTCTTCCAACGTATTCATCAGCGTCTTGCGATGCCACAAAATATTACTTGTTTTGGGGTTGATGTATACCCTCACTGTGTAATGTGTCAACTGAAGATGGAATTTTCTCAAACAAATCCCATTATGCAAGAGGATTTGATCTATTTGCACGAAATCCCTGCTCTAGTTGTCCACTGAATATGTTATGGTTTCCGGTGAAGTTATAAAGTCTCTGTGCAAATATCTTTTCTGACATCAAAATAGCTTCAATATATATTTGCGTCAAAAAAAAAAAACTACGCTGCGCATCTACACCTTTCATTACGGTAAACTGGTGAGACAAACAAAGCCCCAGCCCAGTCCTAGCTCGCAACAGTGACGTCAGCGCGCAGTGGCGGTGCCTCGGCGCGTCCGGATTGGGCAGGCGACGAGCTCAACTGTGTTCCGCAAAGAGACGAGGCACCGACTACAAAAACAACAGCTGCGGCCGCATGAGGCTAACTAAAGACACGCCAACCATTCCCCGGCGCACAGTTTAAACGTTTCGGGTGAGTAAAAGTCCGCTCAAAATCGTTTTGGTTGACGCGCTTCGCTGGCCGGCGGAGCTCTTCAAGCCGTTTCCGCCCTCTCAGGAACTTTCTTTTGTCCTCCTCTCTGTCAACAACAAAACAAGCAACTCGCTGTGTTGACCGGAGAAGGTACGTCGACGTGTTTAATGACGGAGTAACACGCATGTCTCCACTGATAACACCGACCGCTCCCGTTTTGGCAATAAAAAGAAGACGAGAAGCCTGTCGGTTATCGGGTTGTTGCCTCCCTGAATACCTTTGGACTGGCTATTAACGGGGGCAGCGGAGCGCATGAGATAGCCTGGGTGTGTTGGGGACAGACGGCATCAGCGCTGCAACACACGATGCCATTTTATAATCTTTGAATAATTAGCTCGTGTGAGGTTTGTTTCCTGATTTGGAAAATAACTCCGTATCCACCGTCTGCGCGCCAAAGTTGATATAGACACATTAAAATGAGATTTGATAAGGGTTTTTTTTTTCTTTTTGCACGGACAGCATGTCCTCTAACGTGCATCCTGGTTGTAGGCATGCCTTCAAAATGAATTCCTGCCTGTTCACTTCAAAACAGTAAAAGTGTGTGCAGCGACTAAAACTTTGGGGTTTTTTTTGCAGTGTATTTCTCTACTTGCTTACTGAAATGCAGCATGTGGGGGTCTTGAATTGTTACATTTTTCCTTTTCTGTTTTTTTCACCTTACCATCTTGCATCTCCAGATGTCCCGATGGCTGCAAAATTCACCCTCTCCAGTGACAGCGACTCCGACCCCTCAGAGGAGGTAGAAGAGGGAGAGAACAGCCAGTCGTCGACTGAGCGAGAACAGCAGGTCCTTCCCCGGCACGCCCTCACCTTACCTGAGCTCAGAATGGCAGGTAAGAAGACTGGCAAGATCCTTTGGCAATGACATAGTGGCTTCGCAAGGTTATATTTGGAAAGATATTTTATATAAAATAAAAAAAACCCGCTCAACATTTTCCCATTTGACCACTTATCTGGTCTCCCAGGAAAAAAGGGCAAAATCAGAAATAACTGCTAGACAGCTTGGGTTACAACTGCAGTGTCATCTGCAGATTTAGTATTTCCACACACCAAAATCTCTCATTGTTGTGCAAGATCCCACTCAGTGATGCGTAAAAACTCTGACTCAGGACTTCCTGGCTCATTCAAAGTCATGAATAGTGCCATTATTGCATAACTAAATGTTTTATCACACTATTCGCTGCAATGTAGTCTAAAGCCAAAGCCTTTGTCATACTAAATGACCAACATTAGTGTCATGTTATTCAATGCTAAAGTTTGCATTGTCTTATTCATTCATAAAGGCTTTCTGACTGCAATTCACAACAGCAATTTAAAGCAAAATGGATTGTTTTTCATCCATCAATTGTTTTGCATTCAAAATAGCTTCATCTGTGGCCCTGTTTGCACTTGGTCATTTCAAGCGTTTTTCGTGTTCCAATCGGCAAAAATCACACGAGGTAACCAAGTGGAAACAGTCCAAATCCGTATTGTCATCCGATCACTCAAACCACCTCAGGGAGGTGGTTTCGACGCATAGCATAGCATAGCATAGCATAGCATAGCATTCCTCATGGACGTGTGAACAGAATGCGATCTCAGTCCACATTAACGACCGCCTACTCCACTCACTTCTCCTGTGTACGTACTTGGTCGGCGCCCCACCTCCCGGCATCGTCATTATAAAGTTACAAACATGAAGCGAAAACAAATCATTTTTGTTGGACGCATTAGCGTATTTTGTCAGTGGAGCAGCGGTCGCAGTTTCCCACATATGAGATTAAATGTGCGACGCTGCATCCGAAAATTTGCCAGCCACTGTTGATCCGAAAAAGAAGTCGTCACCACTCTGTCCCACCAGTCGTTACTCCTCGTTCCGATCCATACGCATCTTTCTGGTTCCGCGGCTATCAGAGCAGAGACAAATGCTGCAGCCCTCTTTCTTCTCCATGCTGCTCTTCTCTTTAGTCGGCGCTCTAAGACCATTAACCGGCTTTGTCCACGACTTCCGATAATACGGACGAGCTGCAGTAGAATTAAAACCAGTGACTTGATATAGTCCGCAAGCAGGAAGTTGATTCTTATTCGTTTTCAGGTGAAACTAGCCGTAGTTTTGCACTTTACTGCCCCTAGTGGTTAGAAATGCACTAATGCGATCACAAGTGGCACGCTCGAGACGCATGTTAATGCCATGTGCGAACAGATGCTTCAAGATGCGTACTTCGTGATACGATACCCAAAAACAGTTGCAAGTGACCAAGTGTAAACAGGGCCTGTATTTTAAGAAATGCATATAGATGGTTTATGCATATCTGAGATTGTTGTTATAACTAGCCTTTCCTTTTCTCCCACCTCACTTTTCTCTCTTTACAGGAACTGGTCGAATCAGGGTCAACTCTGAGTCCCACGCATCCACCGTCTCCAGGGACGAGGAGCTCCAGGCTCGGGGCGAAGAGGAAGCTGGTACTCCCACTGACGGGGCTCCGTTTAGGGGAAGGTCGAAGTCAGCCCCCCCTGCCCTGTGGGCGGCCAAGAAGTACGGCCGTCAGCTGCGGAGGATGAGCGATGAATTTGACACTCTGCTTGATAAAGGGGTAAGGAAGACGGGCTGGTTGGTTGTCGAGTTCAAAAGACTCGCCAAAGGCAAGAGAACTTTTTTGACTTGCCCACAAAAAGGGAAGTGGGAAGAAATAGGATCTTTCCTCCAACTTATTATTCACAACTTGTCTTTTTTTCTCGCAGGAAATGAGGAAGACAAAGAGTGCTGGGTCGGCCAAACAGATGTACCACTCTCGTAGCTGGTGGAGCTACCTCTTCAGTCACCAGGAGTTGGAAGGAGAGAACAGTCACCATGAAAACCACACACATCGTACCGAGTAGGCACTGAGAGAGAAAATAAACAGTGCTAAGGAGGATTTTAAAGGCATACTGTAGATCAGAATGGGAAGAGAGGGAGGAGCCAAGAAAATGATTGCCTTGAAAACCAGACCAACCAGAAATGTTTGGCCAAGTTAAATTAAGAAGAGATAAAATCCAAACACAAAGGCGTGACAAGGAAGTTATGGCTTTGTTGGCTTTTTACATTATTGGTGACAACATTCTTAATAGTTTCGTATTGTGATGGTTGTGATGTGAAAATACTCTTGGGGAGCCCACTGTGAAAGCATACAAGCAAGTCAAGCATGAAGATATACTGGTGGCCACTTGAATTCCACCTGAAAGGGACAATACCACAGAAACCAAAAACAGACTGTTAAGTTTAAGATTAAAGCCTGTCCCTCCATTCAGCGCTATGCATAATATACTGTAGGAGGGGAGAGAAATGGACTGAGATCGAATCACCCAAGTCCATTTTGGGTGCCGTTAGACTTTTCTTCAAAGAGTCGTAGCTCCAATCGCAAATGTTTGTGCCTTACAAACAGAAGAGAATGGAGATCACTGCAGTTGCGTGCCAAAATAACTCTCCAGCAACAGAGAAAAAGTTTTTTTTTCTTTTAAAGTATCCAACTAGGGCCTTTAGTCAGCTTCTTTTTCAGCTAAGTGCAAGCCAGTACCACTGAACCGAAAACAAATGTACACGACTATCATCAACTACTTTTATATATCGAAAGAGGAACAATCTTTAACAAGGACAATCTCTGAGGATGCAGAAATAATATCTTTTTTAAATCTCGAGGTCAGAATATATCTGAAGAAAATGACAAATGAAAATCACATATAGAAGCACAAACCAATATGATTCTATCTTTTTAAAAACCTATGCTGAGCAAAAAAAAACAACAGACTGGGATTTTAAGTGTAAATAATTAATATTTTATGAAATGGGAAAGGGTAAAGGTTACGAGCTATGTGGTTCAGATGGAATTTATGTTAAAAGTTCATATTTTATGCGGTTGCTGTGCTCTTTAATAAGCCTGGCTAACCGAGCAATAGGCAGTGTACAATCTATGGCTGTTGTGATAATTGTTGTGTGCATATTTAGAGATGTACTGCTGTACAAATAGCCGACACACTCACTTGTAACCCAGTTTATGCACTCGGTAAATAAGAGTTCATGAATAGGAAGCAGGAGGTCACCTGCAGTTTCAGGTTTAGTCTGAAAAATGATTTTACTTACCTGCACTGAGAAATAAATAAGGGTATTGATCTGTCAAGTCTGAGTCTAGTCCATGTTCAGGGCTTTTCCAGTTTCTGCCCTGGGACTATAGCTTGTTTATGTGAGATTATTGATGGAATAACATTCACCTTTTTTTGGAATATTCTATTTGCCTTCAGATGCCACTAAATCTTACACACTGAGATTTTAAGTCTAAATTTGCATATTTTCTGCTCAAATTGCTATTTATATATTCAGACTTTTTAAGGTGACAAGGCACATACAGCACAGAAAAGTCTATTTATAGAAGACTGATTCATTTTATAAACCCGAATTGGAATTCTACACAGCTTGATAGATAAAATTAGGCTGTTTGTTGTTTGTTTATTGATCTGTGGTTGTTAAAAACATGGTGAAAGGTTTGTCGTAGTTGTTTGTAATTCTCTTGCTCTCGACTCATACATTTGAGTTGTGAAATGGTGGGTTTGTAGGCTCAGAGGGCTGCATTTGTATTTTCTTCTAAGATTTTTGCTCCAATGTTTTTATAGGTTTTTTTCTAAACTTGCTATGTATTTGGGAGGTTTTTTTAATCAAAATTGGGGAATTTAAGACAATCTAAATAACAACATCTTTCATAGGTGCATTTGATAGTAAAAAAAAAAAAAAAAAAGCAAGTAAATAACTAAATAAGTAAATAACTTGTGAATTTGTAAATGAAAACTGACTGATTTTTAAGGTTACCCTTTAAAAATTGTGTTGATGTAGTGTGCAACTTCCTACAGAGTAAAATCAAGCAATCTCTGTGTTGTTACATAAGAAAATAATTCCATGATTTTGTTTTATTTTTATTCTTTTAGGGTTGCATTGTGCTGAAAACCTGCATTACAATGAAGAGGACGGTTGTTAGCTAAAAATGAGAAAAATATCCACATGCATGTTGTTGGGAGGTTGAGGGCAGGTGTTCAATCACCTGGATATGAAATCACTCGGATGCTCTGAACTGCCTTGTACTTGCTGTAACCTGTGATGCGACAAAGCCTTGTCTGTTGACACAATTACCGCCTTAAACCTTACAGTTTGCTGTTGCATGTTACAAACAAAGAAGCACAATAATGTGGAGGTGCGTTCACTGTCACAACTGTGTGTGTGGGTTGGAGGGGGGTATTAAATCCAGGTAAAGTTGTTTGTTTTGTTTTTTGTTTTTTTTACTAAATGGTTTCTGGGAAGAAAAATAAATAGTGGTGGCGAACACTGGCCACCGGAGGAACAACGTCTTCAGGCACCTGGAAGTTGTGCAAACATCCTTGCTATTACTTGAATCTGGAGGAGATGTGCGCGTGGAGAAAATTGAATTCAGCTTTGTTTTTCTTTTTAATTATTTTAATTACATTTTTGTAAATGTATTTTCTCTACAGCTGTGAAACTCCTGGTATATTCTGTCCCAAATGAATAAAAAAGACAAAGTGTATTTTTGATTGTGTTTTGATTTACTTAAAATCTATAACAGAAAAACAAAACGTTTGATAACCAAGAATTGGTTTAAGCTGACTAACAATAGAGAACCAGCCCTAAAATGTTGGCACAATAAGATCTTTAAAAGACTCAACAGACATTAACACTGATGATCAAAGTTCTTTAAGCAAAACCCCATTGCATCTTGGATTTGATACCCTAAACCACAGGTCCCTGATTCTGTTTCAATATCTACTGAGCAAAGAAAAAAACCCATTCATATTCAACCAAAGGGGAATCGCAGCAGTTACGAGTTACATGGTTTAGACTGATTTTTTCACAAGGAGGCTGTAAACTCCAATCACCGCAGCAGCAATGAAATGAAAAAGACATTCATACCATAGTGTGTCAAGCCACCTTTGATGGGTCCCAGCAGTACCTGAGGCCACAATCCAAAGTTGACAGTTTGTCCATGTCTGCATCACTGAGAGAAAAGTCAAACAGCTCCGTGTTCCTCTGTATCCTGTCAGGGTTGGATGATTTGGGGAGCACCGGGACACCCTGTTGCACAGCCCAGCGCAACAATACCTAATAAAAACGCACACATCAATTTGAGGTGAACCATAAAATGATTTTTATCGAGATGTTTTTTTGTCGATTGTCTTTACCTGTGCAGGTGTGCGATCGCAATTCTTTGCCACCTCCAAAACTACTGGGTGGGAGAGCAGCTCTCCTTTCCCTAAGGAGGAATATGCTTGAAAACACACCCCATACTCCTTGCACACACTCCTCAGCTCTATCTGGCACAGCTGTGGGTGAAACTCCACCTGGAAAGAGAGGCCACTGACGTTTTCAAAATGCTACCTTGTTTTCCAACTTCCTACTATATAACCTGTACCTACATACCTGTAGCAGCGCAGGAGGAATTTTGCAGCTCTGCATTAGTTCTTTCATGTGTGTAGGATTGTAGTTGGATACACCAATGGCCTTCAGCTTTCCCTGAGCATGCAACTCTTCCAGTGAAGCCCAACTCTTGGCTCTGTTGCCTGGTAATAAAAATTGGCAGGACTGTCAGCAAATAATACATGTTTTCTATAACATCAATAACATCATTGTTTTACAGGAAATAAATGCAATGCAAATACACAGTTGACTTCTGAACCTGGATTGCGTTGGTCGGACACTTGCAGTCCCTGTGTGCCAGGCCAGTGGATCAGGTAAAGATCAATGTAGCCCAAGTCCAGCTGAGATAAACTGTGAAGGGCCGCTTCCATGGACCCCTGCCCCTGATCCTTGGGGCCCAGTTTACTGCAGGAGCAAGGGTCAAAAAGGAACATTGTTGAGCACTGAACACTATGCCCTCAAAAGGAATGCATGGCTAAATATAAAAGGGGAAAAAAGACATGTGATGAGAATATGAAAGAGTTTTTAGTCTATCCTGCTATTTTTAGGGAGAAAATATCATGTCAATTAACTCTTAAATTACAACAGTTACTAAATAATGTACTTTTATTTGCTCCATAGTGGAAATCAGCCCTTTGAGATTCCCCACATGGCACTGATAAGCACAGTGGCCATGAAGGGCAAAACACTGCAAAAAACAATCACTGTACACAGTGACATGAAAGACACTAACGCAAGAAACAAATGAAGCAGGAGCAAAAAACAAAACAACAAGTATAGGAGGAAATGTTCGAAATAAATAAATAAAACAAAATCAAAATCAAATCAAATCAAAATGCAAAAGAAAAATGGTGGAAATACCAAAAACACAGAGAACTCAAGGCCAGGCCACTAGGGGGACCAGATGTGGGACCTCGGTTTGTGATGGCAGTCCCTCTGTGATTTTAGCACTTCTCAGAAGAGCATTTTTCTATTGCATTTGGTTTAACGTCATTTCTGTGTTTGCAGTGTTTGGCCATTTCTGGCGTGTTTGCCCTTGTGAGACGTCGTGGGAAACAACACTGGTTCTTCCACAGTTGTAACAACACCCAAAGACAGGCATTCACAGCAGCACAGCAGAAGGTAAACTGAGCGGAAGGTTTTAGTGTAAACCGAGGGTTAAACATGTTGCGTGCTGTGTGCCTGACCAAATGCAAGTCACCTTGTTATGAACACATCCTCTCTTGTCAAACCATGTTTAGGCAAGAGTTCCTTCAGTGCTCGACCTAAGTCAGCTTCATTGCGGTACACAGCAGCACTGTCAAAGGACCGGTACCCAGCAGCCAGTGCCGCATCCACTGCCTGGTAGACATTTTCAGGACCCACTAACTTGTAGGTCCCCAACCCCAGAATGGGCATCTGAACCCCAGTGCTCAGCATGACAGTGGGAGAAGTGGAGGAGGACATTTTATCCAAGCACCCCTCGTTGTTTTCCTTGTTTACTGTTAAAGAGAATGAAAGTTGACTGTAATCAATTCGAAAACGTCTAGGCAACGCAATAAAGGAAGATCAGATATAAATCAATATTGCATTTAAAAAAATAACTTTTTATCAGTAGTATAAAATCCTGTATGCTTTTGTAATTCTAGAACTTTATAAGGCCACATCTAATAAAAAGAAAATAATCAAAGTTTGAATGATTGCAGCTGTCTAGAATAGCGACAAATACAACACAATGTATCTGAATTAACTTTTTTTTTTCCAATGTAGCATGCAAATAGGAAGCGTTAACTCACCTTTTAAAGTCCAGTGGGTATGTCTGTAACTTGCACAAATAGGCCTGAACAGCGTTCACTTATTCACAAAATAAGGAAGTTGTATCGAAAATATATATTTGGGTCACAACTGAAAAGGCAGGGAGAGGAACGAAGTGCTGAGAGCAGGGTGAGAGTAGAGTTTACTATCGCGCAGCTTCTTCCGCAACATGTGACAGTCATGTGACAATTTGGCCGGTTAACTCGTCACCATAGCGACACCTTCACACCGTCACTGATTGGAAGACGTTTTGGCCAATCAGAGAACGACGCAGGAACCGGAAGAAGGAAGTTCGTTTCGAAAGGGAATCTTGCGCTGTGCTTTTTTTTTCTTGACATTACGGTGTGTGTGTGTGTGTGTGTGTGTGTGTGTGTGTGTGTGTGTGTGTGTGTGTGTGTGTGTGTGTGTGTGTGTGTGTGTGTGTGTGTGTGTGTCATCATTAAATGATATCTCTTGAAGTCAGCAGTAGGCCAAGTGCTCATGTGGGTAGTAGTTAAATCAAGGAAGGTCCACTTTGGTTCGCAGCTATAGCGAGTGTTATAAAGAAGAACAGGAACCATGGCAATTGTTCTCTGTGGAACTCTTCTCTGAACATGGTTTGTTTTTATTGTTTAGCACGAGCTAGAAATAAAGGCTTTTTTGAATTTTTCTGCAGAGAAGTGTTGCCTTCATTCCTGATCTGGTTTTTATATATTTAACAATGTAAGCATGATATTTATTATATAAGCTGTCGTTTTTTTGTTTTGTTTTGTTTTGTTTTTATTTTGTGTTTGAGGGGGGGCAATGCAAGTAACAGTGTATGGTGTTTACTGTTGTGGCCAGTAACGGCACTTAGCCTTGTGTTTTGAAGAATGTATTTTGCTCTGACCAAAAGGTCCATCCACTGATTTACTGTTTTTATTGCCCAGTGCACTTTTGCTCAGCCATGTCCTTGCAAGCCTTCTCCTTCCCTGTCTGTGAAACTCGATTTCTCAAAGCTGGCAGCTTTATCTACAACTTCAACATCATAGCAGGCAGCAGTTTCAGGCAAGACTCATTGTTTTCCATCTACAATGGCACCAGCTTTACTAGAGGCCCACAAAATAGCAATTATTCCTAATTATTTTGATTGTCTTTAACCCCCTTCATTTACAGCACAGACATACAGTATGATTGCATGGCAAGACTACTTTCAAAATCCATGAGCCTACAGCAAAACAGACAGAAATCGATCTTGCTTCCACACGTTGCTTTCATTCCCTATCTCTCTATAAGACTCTTCAAAGCAGTTCTAAGTGCTGCTCGGTTTGAAAAGCTGTTGGAAAAGCAGCAGAGCTTCAGGCACAGGCAGAAACAGATCTTTCTTTTTCAATTAAAGCCTTGTTCTTCAACACCCATTTCAATGGCAGCTACTGTTACATATGAGCTAAGCTTGCCTTGTCTATTCCTTTCATCTGCAAAACAAGAGGATCTCAGGCCCCATAGGGCCCGTCTGTCTGTATTCGGGAAAATACATCCTAAAATAAGACTGCTTTTGATCCTGGGAATCCTAACTGCTATTTTCCTGTAGACTGAAGAACGCTTGTACTATTTATGACACACCTTTTGATATTCCTACTATTTGACATTTTTGCTCACCTGCCAAAATGTTTTATAATGGAATGCTTTCATGCACAGGTCATGTTGCCTTCAAGTGGGCATCTTGTGAGCTGCTAGTGTGAACACGTGCTCATCACTGTCTGTTGTTTGTGTTGTATTACAACCAGCGGCAAGGAAACCGCGGAGGACCACTGCTTCAGTCCGGAGCTAGAGGTAACCCTGAATAGTGACTTATTCCATTAGTTTATTTACATGCTTCACATTAACCTAATTTGAATGTGCGGTCTCATTTTGATGCAGTTCTAGTCAGTGTTACCCCAGTGATTTCATATCATTTTTAATTTTCTGGCTTAACTCCATACCTTCTATCTTTAGGATATCATCAGAACTGTCATCGGCAACCTGGACAATTTCCAACCCTTCTCCAGTGCCAACTTTAATGTCTTCCCTTGTATCCTTTAAGTGCGTTAATCCCACCAGTCATTTCACCTGTCAACGTTGGGCGTTAGAGCAAAAAATATCACTGTGCTGCCTCCTAGTGGCATTTGGAATAGTTACTTTTACATATATTTATTATCCACTTACAGTGCAAAATGCAAGGGAAGAAGAAAAGGGCCTCTCACTGCTTCACTTTCTCAAGGTCTTACCTATTTTAAGAACCATATTCATTCCATACTCATACAGCCATGGCCAACTGATCAAAAACAGATGTCTACCTTCTCACAGGACACTTGGCTTTCAGCTGCTTTGTTTTAGAGTTTACATGTTGGTAGGGGCCCAAAGCAAGGCCATCTAAAATTGCATTTAGTTGCGTTATGGTGAAAATGTGGAACCGATGCCTGGCCTAACCTGGATGTGTTATCATAGCCTATGTGACATTTGTTTGTTTCAGCACGCCTTCCTTGATAAGTGGAGCATCCGAAAGAAGTAAAAGATGGACTTTTCCCATTTCATTGGGAAACATTTGTAGAAAAAAGAAATATTGAAGTGGTCTGTGCACAATGCGTTCAATTTTTCACCTATTTGACTCACTGGCGACCAGATAAGAAGCTGTGGCAGGGAGTGTCTCAGATGATGTGCAAACACTGCTGGAGAGGTCTGAAAGCCTACCCATATATTCTAATTCTCTATCTGGAGAAAAAGGGTGAGAATGAAAAACATATGCGCAAAACACTGAACACTGAACTATCTGTAGGGCAAAGGCTTTTACCAAGACAATGACAAACACAATTCTCAGTGACAGTGACATTTCTGGTAGTACATGGCTGGGCACAATGCGTGTGACAGTGACAGTGACATAATCAGGGGTTTGATGTTTATTTCAAATAATATTAATGTAAGTTGCTCCAAAGTTAAAGGGCAATGGGCAAACTGATAAATACATGTGTTTATTATGTGGACATGTTTATGCATATCATCAGGTTGTTGTCACGTTATTTTTTTTTATTTGTTTTAGAAAAGCAACCAGAGAAGAAGTTGGATTCAGTGAGTAGTTTTCTGCTGTTTTCATGAAACAGTCAGACTTCTCTGATATTCTAGCGAGGGGAACTGACTTAACTTTATATTTGCTGCAAAGGTTCATCCAGCTGCAAACTTACTGCCTTCGTCTGGCCAGCAGCATCCGGTGCCCAGCATGCAACACTACTATATCTATGTGTGTTGCAGAAACAAAAGGCGTCTTGGCAGCTTCACTCGGATTCTGTGCCGCAGCAAAAGCGTCGCAAAAGATATCCGCCACTAGAGGACGCCATACTAAAGGACGTATTGCCGCACTTGGAGACGGAGAGCAACGTGCCTGTGCTAGGGTGAGGCAGGTTTTTTAGCACTTAAAGCCAAGCACAGGCTCGATGTGCTTGCAACATGTAATGTCATATATAGGTTTATGGCATTTGCCACAACAGTGTTGATAAATGTTATCTTTGTAAATACACGAAAAAAGCAACAAAAAAAACAATCATCAAACCAACAAAGTTGAGTTTCCAGAGAGCAAACGTTTGTCAGTGTAATGTCAGTGCAATGCATACAATTACTGATGAGATTTTAAACGTTGCATTATGGGCTTCATTGCGGGTAACAAAGTACAACAGTGTAAATGCACGAAAGTAGGCTGCCATGCTGCTCTTTCCCCCTTTCACCAACTCCCTTTTTCAGTGCACTCTGTGTATATTTAGAGTGCTGATGTGGCTGATGCACCACTGGTAGTGATGTGAGTGATAAGAGGAAGCTGTTCACAGTCGATCAAGCTCTGATTCATGAAATTGTGAAGACATCCTTCACGACAACTGCGCTCATTCACAAAAAACACACACACATGCCTCACACACTCCCATGCCTCAGTGATTCTTGCTGTTATGAAAGAGACACGAAGCAAAGGGGCGCCACCTCAATCAGGCTGACAGTCAGATCACTGGTGTGAAACTGATTGCTCACTCTCCGCTCTCACACACACACACGGGAGTTCATGTGTTAATTTTTATATAAACAAACCTGTCTCCTTCAGCGGCCTTGAGGAACACACACTCAGATGCACAAAGTGTGTAAACATCCTGCAAACAGCCGACCGACTGACGGCAAATCATGTTTCATTGAGCAGCGCTCACTTGATCACACTGACCGTTGTGGCTGTACACGTTGCTGCAGCAGAGGTGCAACAGCACGTTGGCACCCAGTCAGCAGTGCGGGTCCTTCCTGCTTCATTACGGAGAGCCTTCACTGATGACTGAGCATTTCCACGATGCCCTGCAGAGACGCAGCACTTTTTGTTTTTGTGTTTAACCTGCTGGAAGAAGGAGATGGGGTATAGAGCGTCAGAGGTGAGGCCTGGTTGACACAAAATGACAGCTTTGATATTTGCTTTCAATGCTGTTTCCTGTTGTGCAGTTCTTGGCAGTGTTGTGATTAATATTGTCTGCCAGGCAAACAGAGTGATGTAACAAACTAGACAGTGCTGCTTTGCTGACTGGGCAAATGACTTCTTCCCTTAGGTCTGCCATAATATATATATGTTGATAAACTTTATTCCAGACTCAGGTCCATACAAAAAAAAAAAGAATAATAAGTACAAGAAACACAGACATACTTAACAACACAACAAGTACGTTTAAAACACATACAGACTTCTTTTCAGAAGAGAACAAAATAGCCAAGTTGAATTCCTGCTCATCAAAACAATAAGTTTGTTGAGAAGAAGCCAAACCCTGGTCATGGTGGACTGTGGTGGATACTGATGATGATTTCTTTACTAACCAACACTATATGATTATATGAATTATGCATATAGGTGAATTCGCCAAATGTTAAATGACCCCTCACTTACTGTAATAGATATTCCAACTTAAAACAAACAGCCACAACATTGATTCAAATGGAATGTTTGTGCTCTAACTATGCTCCTTGTAAAATGTGTGAAACATAAAACGTTACAATGCTGTAACTGTTGAATTACATTGAGTTTTTTTGTTTGTCTGACCTGAGGCAGGCTGCAGTGTGGCAACTGGCATAAAGTGGAAAAGGTCAGAGGTAATCCAGAATTTGCTGCCAAGGTGATTCTTCTTATTCATTTCTTCAGTTCTGAACTGCTGACTTTTCATTTCCTGAAAGACTTGGACTTCTTAAGAAGATCATTTCTGTCTTATTAGATACGTGTTGAGTTTTTTAACCAAAAATAACTTTTTCTTTTCCTCCTCACCAACATATAAAAACAGACACGTACTGCTCGCGTTAGTCCTTAATGTAGCTCCAGGCGAGTATTAGTGCAGAAAGGTAGGATAACAAGTATGATTAGTCATAGAATGACATCAGACAGAGCGTGGACATGTTTCCGTGCAGTTGTGTCTGTGTGTGTGTGTGTGTGTGTGTGTGTATGTGCGTGCATGTCTCAGTTGATGTGCATCACTTTGACGAGCAGCAAAGTCCCACAATCCCCCCCACCTGATCTATTTTCTCCTCTGCTCCTTTATCTCATCTGATCCTGTGTTTTCTTTCACATGTCCATCCTGATTTTTCCCTCTACGTCTTTCCTCCCCTGCTTTTTCTCTTTCCCACATCAAGTGGAAAAAACAATTTGAACTAATTATATCCACTCACTGACTCAGGAGCGCCAATGTAAGTCTGAAGGTTTTAAAGGGGATTAGACCTGAACAATGACTGCACAAAAACACTTTATAGGCTAGACGTCCGTTGCCCGACGATGAGGGGAAACTATTGACTTTTGTGAGACTAACTTTTTCCTATGATGTCCTCTGCTGAATGTTGCCAAATGTGTACAACTTCCACTCGTTTGTGTTGCTCATAATAGTAGCAGCACTCTTATGACCTAAGGTTCACGCTCCTGTAATTCTTGAAGTCTAATAATTCAAAGTGTCTCTTTAACTGATTATTCTTTAACGTGAACCACTAAATTTTTCTTTCTTTTTTTTATTTCTTTATTTCACGGATAGCCCTTTGAGAGGTCCCATCTCATTTTCGAGGGATTTTTATACAAATAAAGCCAAACAAAAGAAACATGAGAAGTAGTGAATACAAACATAGTAAAATTTATAAGTACAAGCTCCCAAAACCCCCCCCGACACACACACACACACACACACACACCCATGCACACTTAAACAATGCTCCCCAACACTCTCCCACACACACACACACACACACACATTAAACACCTATGTAAATATGTTTGCTTGCATACAGATAGACACATAAGTACAGTACAATACATGCGCAACGACCAATTTCTTTGCTAATTCTAGGTGTAATGAAGAGTTCTTTCAAAAAAGATGGAAAGTTGAAATCAATGCGCTTTAAAATAAATATTGACCAATGAAGTTCCCCTCTGGACTTGAGATCCAGCCAGTTCAAGGATACATTAAGCAATCATGGGTTCTGTAGGGACACCTGAGCACAAACCTCTGAAACAAATCTACATTAAGTGGAAGTAGATTTGTTTCGGAGGTGTTACCATAGATAACATCAGCATAGTCTAGTATTGGTAGTATTAATTATGTATTAGTATTAAAATGAGTTGCATTATATTTTGGTCATCTGGCCATGTTTCTGCCTGTGTTCTGATAAGAAGCTATCCTGTCCTTTGCTAGAGACCTTCTTTTCAGTTGATTTATCCAATTAACAGCTAAGAAGGTTTTTCTCAACCATCGTTTTGATTTCCTCTCAGACAGAGAGTGTGCGGTCGGATGGCCACCAGGAAGCAGTAGCTGTCAGATCAATAACAGGAAGTGGCGCCGCTTCACGTGAAATGCAACCATGGACCACACAAGGTGTGGCCGAAGACAGTGAGGACGCACATGAAGAAAAGTCAGACTGTTTCCCTGATACACCAGCGCGGCCTGGGTTTTTGACGCGACTGACGAGGTTAGTCTGTGTGTGTGTGTGTGTGTGTGTGTGTGTGGGAAGGTGGGGGGGCATTTGTGGCCGATGGTCCTCACCAGGCAGACTCACCAGTAGATTGCATTGAAGAGCTGTGATTTTAGGCTTTGATTGACTGGGGAAGGGAGGGAGAGCTAATTGGCGCTGTGCATCCGAGAGGATGAAGTTGTCAAAGGGAACGGGGAAATCCAGAGGAGCACAGAAGGTCCACTGTTCCTGTGAAACAACGGTTGAAACAAGCTGAGACACCAGATGCCCTCGGGAAAGACAGGAATCAGGGAATATCTCCACTCGAGCAGCGTTATGAGATGTGCCCAGCATTCACATACAGCATAGGGATGTTTTTTTTTTCCTGATGGTACAGTGATCAAACGTCTGTCTCCTCTCTCGCAGCTCCATCTTCCCCTTGTCCTTGTTCTTCAGAAAGCCCAGACTCACTGAAGAAACACACATCCAGGACTGATCATTGGTTGTTCCTCTTGGTTCAGATTTCTGTCACTGCCTCCCACAGAGTTGAGGGAGTTGCACCTGCTTCTAGTTAGAGTTCTTTATTGGTACCACATGCAAATAGGTGTTGCACCCTCTTTGTTTCTTGTTAAATTAGTGAGTTTTTTGTTTGTTTGTTTGTTTGTTTGTTTTATTTTTTGCATTATTCCACTGAGGTTGTGCTGTTTTGTTCTCTGGTTTCTTGGCAATAAAATTATTCACCGTATATTCTCCCTTGTCTTTCAATTGTCTTTACTCCTGTCACTAGCACAGTAGTATATACAAGTCTTTCTTGTCAAGTAATATATTTTTTATACTTCAGGTGGTTATTGCTTTCTTGTTCTTTTTGCTTAGCTTTGCTTTCATTATCCAAACTCCCAGCTATCTTCCCACTGTCTCTCCGCTTCTCAAGAAATACATCATCTGCACTTTTACCAATCATTTTTTTGATCTCTTTTTCAGACACTAGTTTCAAACCAGGAACAATATTCAGCACCTGAGCAGATGGTGAAGCGTGATCAGAGGGACCAGTAAAGCTCAAACACTAACTATCCTTCCTCAACGTGGCAGACAGTGAACTCACCTGGACAAAGCTCAGGGCTTTGAAGGGGTGAATGGTGACAAAGCAGGCTCACGATTAATATTTCCACTTCCCTGTGTCTGTGTGTGGTGTGAACATGTGTGTCCTCGTAAAGTGCACTTTGAGCTTTGGTGACAACCACCTTGTGGAAAATCTACTTTCCTCCCGTCAGTCTAAATTAGCAGAGTGCTCTTTGTGTTGTGTTTGTGTGTGTGTGTGTGTGTGTGAGAGAGAGAGAGAGAGAGAGAGAGAGAGAGAGAGACACACACACACACACACACACACACACAGAGCGAGAGCAGCCTTGCATGATCAGCGATCCACAAAAGAACCTCAACAGATCTCAAGAAAACAGCAACTGTTAAAATTGTTGCTTTGTTGTTCATTCCATGTCTGGAAGGAGACACATACAAGGTGGCAGTGGGTGTTGACACTAATCAGGGTGGGGTATCAGGAGGGTGACACAACCAAGGGCTCATCTCTGGAGCTTCAACTCTTCTCATTCTTGGCCAGTTCAGTCTAGAGCAGGGGTGGGCAAACCTTGACTGGTGGGGCCACAGTGGGTTCTAAAATGTGACAGAGGAGCTGGAGCAGCAGCAGATGGATGGAGTGTTTTGGTGAGCCACCTCATAGGGAAAAAAATATATCATGGGATATGGAGAAAACGTGTCAATTGAAAATGAACAAAGCGTTACAAAAAATGTGTCTTTGAAGCTCCATGGTATTGAGTTCTTTATTAAAATAACTTTGAAAACACTGAAGAAATGGAAAAAATACAGCTATTTTATGACTTACTTACTATTGATATAATTTCTTTAAATTCTGCAAGCCAGATTAACAGTTTAATGGGCTGCATATAGCGCCCGGGCCGTAGTTTGCCCATGCCTGGTCCAGACTACAAACAGCAATTGTAGCGTAAAAACAATAGAACCTTTTTTCCAGTTTTGTATTTGAGTCAAGTAAAGACTGATTAGGGCTCGTTTCTCTCATCCAGGCTGAGACGCTCTGGCCTGGTGTCACGCACACTGTGTGTGTGTGTGTGTGTGTGTGTTCATACGTCTCAAAAAAATTGCTTTAGTGTGTGTGCCAGCATGCACGTGTCCATGTTTGCAAGCGTGTGTTTATGCATCATGTAACTGGGTCAGCAAAACTGAAACATCATCTTAGAAACAGGAAAAGTTTGCTAATCCACTGTTTATACTGTCATAAGGCCCAAAGTAAGACACATGTAATTTATGTCACACTCCCATCTGCTTGCACACTTTGACCACATTCACTGTATCCTGTCACATATAATTATGCACACACACACACACACACATGCACACGCACAAAGACTACATCACATAATGTGTGTGTGTGTGTGTGTGCACATGCACACACACACACACACACACACACACACACACACACACACACACACACACTTATACATACCAAGATTAAAATAACAGGGCAAAAGTGGAAGCGGACACATTAATGGTATTATAGTAATTCAAGATGCCACAGTTTCCATGGCAGCTGAAAGCGACGAAGCCACTGGACCATACAAACATCCGTCACCGCCTGAGTCACTGTGTGTGTGTGTGTGTGTGTGTGTGTGTGTGTGTGTGTGTGTGTGTGTGTGTGTGTGTGTGTGTGTGTGTGTGTGTGCGTCCAAGTGAGTCTCCAGTTTAACAAAGTTCATTAACTCTCTCCTGATGAGGTGCTGGACTCCATTCAGACTCTTCATTGTTCTGCCCCTCTCTTTCTCTCTCTCTCTCTCTCTCTCTCTCTCTCTCTCTCTCTCTCTCTCTCTCTCTCTCTCTCTCTCTCTCTCTCTCTCTCTCTCTCTCTCTCTCTCTCTCTCTCTCTCTGTCTCTCTCTCCTCCTCACTCTCTGTCCCTCTGGTTGGCATGGAGTCAGAAGAAACACGTACTTACAGTCAGCGCACTAATAGCTTTGTGTGTTTGTGTGCATGTATGCGGGAGTTAAGTGATGATGTCACACATTCCGTTTTCCATTGACATAACTGGATAACTGGATTGGGAATGTTTGAGGTAGAGGGGCCATAAGATGGTAATTGTGTTTTCCTTTGGAGGCGTGCGCGTGTGAGCGTGTGAGAGGCAGGAAGTGTGTGAGTGTGCACCGCTGAGCTGCACAGCATCTCTCCGCTATAACACTGAATGACTGATTTAGCCTATTGCAGCAAAATGTCTGATTTTTAAGGCAGAATGTACTCGGCACGTTGCCTCCTTGGACGATGAAATGAGTGAACTGAAAAGGCACGTGTAACCAAAATGATGGTTCTTTGGAGGTCCTGAGTTCTGTCCATAGCCTTGTGTGATTAAATATTTTTATATAATAACTAAGACATTTTCTTGATCTCCATTTAGAAATATCCCTCTGTTCACAGCCGGTGACAAAAGACTCAGATTCATCATCCTGCTAAAAACTGTTATTTTCTTGGTTGTTTCACCCAGGGGAGATAAATAGATAGAATGTCCCATGGCTGCGGGTGTTATTAATAATCTGGGGGTCTGTTGGTTCAACTTGCGAAATCGCCATTTTACAAAACTGCAAGTTTTAGCAAAGACTGTCTGAAAAAAAAACACAAAAAGAGATTAAGGACTTCTGTTAAAGAGCCAAACGTATATTATTGTTGTTGCTATGCATTGGTAAAGTTAATTGTACATCATGAAGAGGTTGGACAGCTGTGGAAGGGTTGGTTTGTATTCAAAGAAAATGTATTAATAGGTTAAGATCAAAAGTAATATTACAAACTGAGTCCCATTCTGGCCAATGGCTCGTGCTGGAAAAGCATCATTCAGTCTAATTCAGTTTGAAGTTCAGTTTTGTTAAGCTTTTGTCTCAGTGGCTCCTTGTCAGCAGTTCAGTTGTCTAAAGGTCGTGAGAAGCAATCACATTTCTGATTTGTTACACGTACTCTTACGCTGCTGCCGCTGCTGCTGCTGCTGCTGCTGCTGCCATAGCACAAACCATACAATAGCCTGGTGATGATTATTGCATCTGGGAGCTTAACCATTAACCGCTATCATAAGTTGAAACAAATGTTAAAAGTCATGATGCTGACTTCCTTTTCATTCAGACTCTGTCACTGACGAAGATGGTTTTTAAGGAAAACCATTTGTTTTTATTGCCTATCGAAAGTGGGCTTTACAAAGCCACAACTGTGCTGATTGCCAGCAAAAAAAAAAAAAAACTATAAGAAAGATCCTGTGTGCTCATTTGGGCACTTCCTATAGGCTAACATACAAAGCCCTCTAGCCTGAACACAGTTAAACTGGGGATATGTAAAGAACCATCAACCATCTGAACTTTGTGATCTCATCTGGCACTTTGTGATGTGTGGCTTGTGTGTCCAGACACTGCTACAAATAAAAGTCTATTAAAACAATGTCTTTACCGCTGGGAGTTTTGATAGAATTGTGGCTGGGATGATTTTCTTTCTTTAAAATAAGTGAAATGGGGAGCAGAGGCTATAACTGTCCGCCCCCACCACACACACACACACACACACCAGGTTGACCCAAACCCACATTATCTCCTGACCTCGTCCTTCTGTCTGCAGCCACAAATAGAAAAAAAAAAATCCCAGGCAAACTTTATGAGCATGTGTCCCCATTTGAGGAATTTATAGTTTAATTTAAAAGTAGATATAAACTTTTTTCAGTCAAAGAATTAGGAGGATATTTTTTTTCTTGTTGCACGCATGCGTGCCTCCCGCGCTTGTCCCCATGCGTGCACGTGAGGTCTAGAACTACAAGCGTTGGAGATGGAAAATCTATTTTCCTCTGTGTCACAGTGGCGGTCCTCCTAAAGGTTTAAAACACACTGAAAGAGAGGGAAGGGGAGGGCAGAGGAGCACTGTGATGGTACCACGCTCCAGCAGGAAGATGTCTCACTGAGAACTTTGAGGTAGATTATAGCTGCTTGAGAGAGAGTCTGAAGCATTTTGTACAGGTGGCTGCACTGCAGAAGAAAGCGGAAGAAGAAAAAAAAAAGAAGATTCCCATACAGTGTCAGCTCTCCAATTGTAGGTGTGTCCTCAGCTATAAGTGCCTGAGACTCTTACCTGTGTTCCTTATACTCCTGCCTGAGACTCTGGACACACTCTCTCTCTCTCATACACACACACACCTGTCAGTTGATACACCCGCCCAGCATCCAACGATCTGCACTCCGCATCTCTCAGGTAAGCCTCAACTGCTTTTATGCACCTGAAACTAAACGCAGCATCGTTTTCTGTTTGTCGTTTGTTTGGTCTTGTGCAGTTTTTTACATGGCAGTTCTTTTCTTTTATGCCGATTGGTAGCCGTGTTCTAATTTAAAAGCCTTTACGTGTTATCAAAAGAGACATTGCTTGCCTTATTACACTTTTGTAATTACCATGTCATTATTAAGAAATTTTCAGTTTTGCTTGGTCGAAATGTGTGTGTGGGGGGGGGTTACTGAATTGCACATGTTTTGATAGTATTGACTTCAATTTTACAAAAAAAATACCCAATTACAAAGGTTTCCTTTTAAAATTGAACTTGCTGTGATGTATAAGGCGATAGATTGGACTGCAGCTGGATGACTGGATGTTGGTTCATGATTGATAATTGATTGATTTATACAAATACTTTTCATCCTATACTACAATTCTATTACACCCCAATTAAATAATAGTAATTATTATGCTTCAGCAGCTTTAGTTGCTACTAAAATTAGCTCAAACATTATTATTATTATCGCTGAGTTAATGTGAAATTTCAACTCGTTTAAACAGAAAAAAAAAATCATGTTAGTCAGCTATTATTGTTGTTGCTATGCATTGGTAAAGTTAATTGTACATCATGAAGAGGTTGGACAGCTGTGGAAGGGTTGGTTTGTATTCAAAGAAAATGTATTAATAGGTTAAGATCAAAAGTAATATTACAAACTGAGTCCCATTCTGGCCAATGGCTCGTGCTGGAAAAGCATCATTCAGTCTAATTCAGTTTGAAGTTCAGTTTTGTTAAGCTTTTGTCTCAGTGGCTCCTTGTCAGCAGTTCAGTTGTCTAAAGGTCATGAGAAGCAATCACATTTCTGATTTGTTACACGTACTCTTACGCTGCTGCCGCTGCTGCTGCTGCTGCTGCTGCCATAGCACAAACCATACAATAGCCTGGTGATGATTATTGCATCTGGGAGCTTAACCATTAACCGCTATCATAAGTTGAAACAAATGTTAAAAGTCATGATGCTGACTTCCTTTTTCATTCAGACTCTGTCACTGACGAAGATGGTTTTTTAAGGAAAAACCATTTGTTTTTTATTGCCTACCGAAAGTGGGCTTTACAAAGCCACAACTGTGCTGATTGCCAGCAAAAAAAAAAAAAAAAACTATAAGAAAGATCCTGTGTGCTCATTTGGGCACTTCCTATAGGCTAACATACAAAGCCCTCTAGCCTGAACACAGTTAAACTGGGGATATGTAAAGAACCATCAACCATCTGAACTTTGTGATCTCATCTGGCACTTTGTGATGTGTGGCTTGTGTGTCCAGACACTGCTACAAATAAAAGTCTATTAAAACAATGTCTTTACCCGCTGGGAGTTTTGATAGAATTGTGGCTGGGATGATTTTCTTTCTTTAAAATAAGTGAAATGGGGAGCAGAGGCTATAACTGTCCGCACCACACACACACACACACACACACCAGGTTGACCCAAACCCACATTATCTCCTGACCTCGTCCTTCTGTCTGCAGCCACAAATAGAAAAAAAAATCCCAGGCAAACTTTATGAGCATGTGTCCCCCATTTGAGGAATTTATAGTTTAATTTAAAAGTAGATATAAACTTTTTTTCAGTCAAAGAATTAGGATATGTTTTTTTTTCTTGTTGCACGCGTGCGTTCCCCGCGTTTGTCCCCATGCGTGCACGTGAGGTCTAGAACTACAAGCGTTGGAGATGGAAAATCTATTTTCCTCTGTGTCACAGTGGCGGTCCTCCTAAAGGTTTAAAACACACTGAAAGAGAGGGAAGGGGAGGGCAGAGGAGCACTGTGATGGTACCACGCTCCAGCAGAAAGATGTCTCACTGAGAACTTTGAGGTAGATTATAGCTGCTTGAGAGAGAGTCTGAAGCATTTTGTACAGGTGGCTGCACTGCAGAAGAAAGCGGAAGAAGAAAAAAAAAAGAAGATTCCCATACAGTGTCAGCTCTCCAATTGTAGGTGTGTCCTCAGCTATAAGTGCCTGAGACTCTTACCTGTGTTCCTTATACTCCTGCCTGAGACTCTGGACACACTCTCTCTCTCTCATACACACACACACCTGTCAGTTGATACACCCGCCCAGCATCCAACGATCCGCACTCCGCATCTCTCAGGTAAGCCTCAACTGCTTTTATGCACCTGAAACTAAACGCAGCATCGTTTTCTGTTTGTCGTTTGTTTGGTCTTGTGCAGTTTTTTACATGGCAGTTCTTTTCTTTTATGCCGATTGGTAGCCGTGTTCTAATTTAAAAGCCTTTACGTGTTATCAAAAGAGACATTGCATGCCTTATTACACTTTTGTAATTACCATGTCATTATTAAGAAATTTTCAGTTTTGCTTGGTCGAAATGTGTGTGTGGGGGGGGGTTACTGAATTGCACATGTTTTGATAGTATTGACTTCAATTTTACAAAAAAAATACCCAATTACAAAGGTTTCCTTTTAAAAATTGAACTTGCTGTGATGTATAAGGCGATAGATTGGACTGCAGCTGGATGACTGGATGTTGGTTCATGATTGATAATTGATTGATTTATACAAATACTTTTCATCCTATACTACAATTCTATTACACCCCAATTAAATAATAGTAATTATTATGCTTCAGCAGCTTTAGTTGCTACTAAAATTAGCTCAAACATTATTATTATTATCGCTGAGTTAATGTGGAAATTTCAACTCGTTTAAACAGAAAAAAAAAATCATGTTAGTCAGCATATGTGTTCTACAATTTGAGACAGATCAAAGAGAACGCACAACACTTTCATTAGACAACTTAAAATTTTGTCCAGGGTTGAAATCAAACAACAATCAGTCGGCAACAGCATTAATCCTAGAATTCAGATTACATAGTGTGAGTGGAGCACCGCTGGTGGTCTTAAACACCAGCCTACTGTGTGTGTGTGTGTGTGTGTGTGTGTGTGTGTGACAGCCCACTTTCCTCGAAGACAACCGAGCATTCAGACGAGGAACAGCTTACGGGAGGAAAAAGCCGGGCATTTTCGTCCCGCCAGCTGGCACAGGGTTAATGGCTTCACCACCACACACGCACACAGTCTTGACCCGTTAATTCGGCGGTTCCAGCAGCCTTAATGGCGTCCCTCAGGGCCATTCAGCACCACCGGCACTACTGGGGCAATTCCCGGCGTTTACGTCGGAAGTGAGCGGAGCTGGAAAGAGCTGCCCATTTCAGAGTTCAAGGGTCGGGATGGCCAGGCTCTCAGGGAAAACCTGACTTTATTGTTTATACACGTGTAGGTGTGCATGGGGGTGTTGGTGGTGGGGTTCACGTGGGGTTTACGTGTGCATCGATTAGCCGTTTTTCATGTATGCAGCTACAAGTTACATAGATACATGTGTATAAAGTACACAGGTTCATGGATGTGACTTTGCCCACAGATCAGGGAAAAATAGTTGTCAAGACGAACCCGATTCCCACCTGAGGGCTGCTGTCGTGTGTGCAGCTGCACGTACACTTTGCAAAAAGCTCTGAGTGCGCACACGCCGCGTCAGCTGGTAGCTGTTAAACGAGGCAGACCAAAAAGATAAGGACAGAACTGTTTTTACTTCACACCAGTCGCTAGTCAGCTGAGTGACGTCCCGGCCGAGCGGAATGGCAGGATGGGAAACCACCTCGGTACGTGAATAACGGAGGTGGGGGGGCAGCAGGGGGGATTATGGGAAAGTTTCAGTAGTGGAGGATCAGCTCAGGGTGAGTTGGTGAGAAGTCGCTGATCGAGGCCAAGGCTTCTTCACACTGAGGCTGCAGGGAGGCGAGAATGACTGAAGGTCACATGGCTCACACAGATATTCAGATCTTTATTTATCATCCCAGACTGGAGCAAAGTATAGAACCATATGCATAACAAAGTACCCTTTGTGACATCACTACAATTGCCAGACTTCCAGAGCTACGCTTCAAAACTCACATTACCTGAGAGGTTGAGCAGGCAGAGGTGAAAAGGATCGACTTTTCATTGATACAAAACTACAGCAACGTAAATTTCACTCAACATTCTTTTAGTCAGCCTTAGCCTTTTTTTCTAAACCTTGTGATCTTGTAAACTAACACTGAGAGCAGAACTAATACGATAAAAATGAATATAAACTGCAAACTTCTTAATCGCAATATGCCTGCTTGATACATTTCTTAAAAGGTTTTGCAGTTGATGTTGTGAAGAAAAACACGACATCAAACACTCTTTACCTCTAATGTTGTGTCTTTGGACCCAGCAGGCGGCCGTCCAGATGTCGCCCTTCATCACGACACACTTCTGCCTGCTGGTCCTGCCAGCGATGTCACTGCTGCTGCTCTCCTGTCCTTTCAGCTGGAGCTACGACAGCCTGCCAAGCCCAGGGTGTCACCTGCACCGTGAGTAAACACTGAGGGAAGAGAATGAACCTTAATGGTTAGGAGCATTGGCTGGAGAATACCTCAAGGTTTGAGTGTTGTTTGAGTGAGTGTCTGGACAGTTTAAGTATGCAATCATTTTTGGAATGTTCCAATGAAAATAAAAATACAATATTTACACAAAGGTATTATTATTGTCCTCTCCAATTTTTCCTAAAGTACAAGAAACACAATATATATCTTGTTAAGTTACAAATAGAGCAGGGTAAAAAAAAATTGCACTTAATTTGTGATTAATCGCAAGTTAACTCAGGACGCTAATGCGATTAATCGCGATTGAAACTTTTAATCGACTGACAGCCTGAGATTATACCTGCACCTACTGTGTTTCTTCTCATTCTGCTCTGTCCAATGCGATGTGCTCTGATCCCCCACCAGCCTTCAACGTCACAATCCGCAGTGACCGTCGAGGCACGTGCAAAGGCACCCACGTGGTCTTCGCCTGCGTGGGCTACTGCGAGTCCAGCGCCTTCCCGTCGCGCTACTCCGTGCTGGTGGCCTCCAACTTCACCCACAACATCACCTCCACCTCCCGCTGCTGCACCATCAGCAGAGACGCGAAGGTGAGTCAAGGGGAGGGAGGCCTGTTTTCTCTTTCACTCGTCTCTTCTTGGTGCTAAAGTCCTCCCTCTCACTCTCACTCCCCCCCCCACCAGGTCAAAGTGCGGCTGGACTGCCCCAGAGGTCGTCACCACGACATGATAGAGATCCTGACAGCCAAGGCGTGTCGTTGCGACATGTGCCGCAAGTCCCGCTACTGACCTGTCCTCCAATTGAATGCTCACGCGGTAATAAATCCAAAAGGCAGCACGGCCGGTAGAGCGGTACAAAACCCGGATGAGTAAGTGGGGACACGGGAGCTTCAGTTATGCATCACTAACTTTCCTTTTCATCTCAATTTCATCTTGCTTTGAAAAACCTTTCTCATATAAGTGAGACAAGTCAGTCTTGTATTAAGCATGTTAGCGTTATGAATGGGGTTCCTCTATTTGCGTCCCTGGGATGGACAGAGTCATGTGACTGAGTCCTTGATGCTAATATTGCTGCTTTCAATTCAGTTCATTCAGCCTTTCTGCTCAATTTAAACATATCAGTGCTTTGAATTTCTAAAACAAGCCATATCTTATTCCTCCAGTAGTCCATACAGGAGTGCTGTTTGTGTGTGTATGAGTGTCTGTTGGTTTGTATGAATGTTTTTGTTTCTCTGCCAGAACCTGAGGAAGATGTGATGTTGACTGGGTGATATTTTTTTTAAATGGTCATATCATAAAGTGGTGAAAACTATAACCGAAATCACACTTTTAAGGCAAACAGTCATGGATTTCTAGCTAAAACACTTATCCTGTAAAAAAAAAAAAAAAAAAACACTGGCACAACTTATGTTAGACTCTAATTCTTTGTGTAAACACTGATTTCACCCTGACATTTTCAGATTGGCTAAAATGAATTAGACATTATATTACATTCCACAGTGACATATTCATCCATAATTTATTTTATGGTACTGATATTGTCTGGATGCCACATGCAGGTCATCAAGGCTGTCACTCATTGCAAGAACCACTAAACACAAACTAAAGACCAAAGAATGTACAAAAAATATTTATATTTATGAATTTGAGCTAATGGACATTTTGTAAATATTATCTATTGATGAAACCAAAGAATGTTTGAAATGGAACAAAAATGCACTGTAAAGATTGTGATTTTTTTTTTCAATAAATTCCTGTTCTGCAGCTGGTAACATGTTGCATGTTTTATTTCTCCTCTAACTTGCACAACATGTCAAAAACCCAAACCATCCTTTACATTAAACAGATAGTCAAACCAGTAACAATGAAATAATAATAATAAATAATACATTTTATTTGTAACGCATCACTATTGCATCCGTACGCTGTTCAAAAAAATAAGGGGAACACCAAAACAACACAATGTAACTCCAAGTCAGTCCCACTTCTGTGAAATCAGCCGGTCTAGTTAGGAAGCAATGCTGATTGTGAATCCATTTCACCTGCTGTTGTGCAAATGGAACAGGAAACAGGTGGAAATGAAAGACAATTACCAATACAACCCCTATAAAGGAGTGGTTCTGCAGGCACAGACCATTTCTCTGTCCTATCTGGCTGATGTTTTGGGCCACCTGCTGAAGTTGCTCAAGTAGTGCGGCTCATCCACGATGGCACATCAATGTGAGCTGTGGCAAAAAGGGTTGCTGTGACTTCCAGCACAGTGTCCAGAGCATGGAGGAGATACCAGGAGACGTGGAGGGGGCTGAAGGAGGGTAACAACCCAGCAGAAGGACCACAACCTCCTTCATTGTGCAAGAAGGTACAGGAGGAGCACTGCCAGAGCCCAACAGATTGAGCTTCAGAAACAGACAGACTCCATGAGGGCCCAACGTCCATAAGTGGGGCATGTGCTTACAGCCCAACACCGTGCAGCTAGATTGGCATTTGCCAGCGCACATCAAGATTGGCAAATTGGCATCCTGTGCTCTTCACGGGTGAGCACATGTGAACTGACGTGACAGAGTCTGGAGACGCCGTAGAGAACGTTACGCTGCCTGCAACATCATCCAGCGTGACTGGTTTGGCGGAGGGTCAGTCGTGGTTTGGGAAGGCATTTCTTTGGAAGGTCGCATGGCTCTCCTTGTGCTAGCCAGAGGTACCTTGACTGCAGTTAAGTACCAGGATGAGATCCTCAGACCCATTGTGAGACCATATGCTGTTTTTTTGTGTGTTATTTTATTCTCAAGACATTCCTCTGTGTGATAAAGATTTTCAACTGGAACATTTCCTTAATTGATATCTAGGATGTTATTTTAGTGTTGTAGTTATGAAATGCGGCGACACGGTGGCGCAGTGGTTAGCGCTGCCGCCTCACAGCAAGAAGGTCGTGGGTTCGATTCCGGGGCCCGGGACTGGGACCTTTCTGTGTGGAGTTTGCATGTTCTCCCTGTGCCTGCGTGGGTTCTCTCCGGGTTCTCCGGCTTCCTCCCACACTCCAAAAACATGCATGTCGGGTCAATTGAATATTCTAAATTGTCCAAAGGTGTGCATGTGAGTGTGAATGGTTGTTTGTCTCTATGTGGCCCTGCGATGAACTGGCGACTTGTCCAGGGTGTCACCCTGCCTTCGCCCTAAGACAGCTGGGATAGGCTCCAGCAGACCCCCGTCACCCTGAAAAAAGGAAGAAGCGGGTATAGAAGATGAAAAAGAAAAAAAAAAAAGTTATGAAATGCTGTGATATGTGTATAGTTGGAATGTGTATTTATGACTGTTTTTAATAATTGATTGTACATTTGGCTAATGGTTTATATACTTACACAGGTTGCACTTAGGTATGGATATTTGTTTGTCATTGAATAGAAATGTAAGGTTCTGGGATACATAAGTTTTACTTCTGCCTGATCCTTTTCAGACGCTGTTACTACAGTGTATTGTTTGTTTTCATGTCTGTTGCAGCACTTTGAATTGTTTTTATGACTGGCACTTACAACATGATTCACAATCCAAGACTTCAGATTGCTGCATAAAGCACTGTTGTCACTGCCATAAAGGTACAAAACATAAATGTGAAGGTCACACACATTATACCCAAAACCTATAAAAAAATTTTTACCAGCCTTATAATAAATTCCCATATGTGATTGTGACCATTTATCTAAAGGTTTATGAAGCATTATAAATGTACTATAATCCTTGGTAATATGCTTCTTATACAATTGACCTTCATAGGAATGTAACCTGAAGGTTTTTACCCCTTAATGTTGTAAATGTGTCAATAGATTTGTCACTATCAAAAAGAAATGTATTCCATTAAGTAAATCATAAAATCCAATGAAGAAGGTGAGGACTCCATGTTTGGGGTCATTTAAGAAGAAATTGCTGAATTAATTTGCTGAAACGTTTTGTAAAATCCTGTTGCTTTAGATTTCCGTTGTCAACTGTTAGTAATTCAATATCCCTCAACTTAACATTTTCCAACATCCACGTCAATAGAATTCATTTTTTTCATAATTTGAATGAAAATGTGGTCACATTTAAATGAGCAACACTAACCTCTGAATACAATTGTATGTTTATGAATTTTTATCTTGAAGCACTCATTCACTGAGGTGGATGTTTTCTCTCTCCTTTTCACTCTCCTTTATCCAAGCACTGACCCGAAAATGGATTCAAAGACACAAAAAGGATGACAATGATAATGACAAGTCCCACTGCTTGTCATCATCAGTGGGTTAAGGCTCAAGTACTCACAGAAAAAAAAAATAGACACTTTCTAAAATATCTGGATTATTTATTTTATTTGTGACAGATCATTGAGGTAAACCTGCTCATTTAACTATGTTTGCAAATAGCAGCGTCCAGCCCGTCAGAAGGTTTCACACTCAGTATCCTGGGTGGAGCAGGGGGCGCAGTGGCACTGCACAGCCATGGGGTAGTGGTAGAGAGGAGACACGCCTGGCAGGCAGCCCGGCAGGCGGGCCGTCATGTGACGGCTCTGGCTGTATGTGCAAACACGGTGGTGGCGGTGGATGTAGGGGGGGTCCGGTACGGGTTTCTGCAAGTTTCACACACACACACACACACACACACACACACACACACACACACACACACACACACACACACACACACATGGATGCAGAACACAGGTTATGCTTCCTTCTCGTCCTTGGAACCAACAACAACAAATGGTAATTAGTTCTGAAATGTAAGGTCTTAAAAAATCTACCAGTCCCTTAGCAAACAAAAACCACCCTGTCATGTGTCTCAAGCCGGCCAATGAACTCCCCAGAAATTAGAGCAGTCATCCTTAAATTCTTGCCTTTAAAAAAAAAAAAAAAGTATCTACTAAAGTCCAGATAACCTAACCCTAGCGATGTCACAAAGGGCGCTTGTAGCTCTCCCAGGTCAGTGGCAACATCTCTGGACAGTTTGTTCCACCTTATGCCACCTTTTGTCACATTGTGTTTTTCCTCCTCCAGACTTGACTACAGCACAGAATGCTTCATATGCGGTTTAGAGCAAGATCATCTGGAAGTTTATTTCTCCATGTCAAAAATTAAAGATCTGAAAATGTAAATTTACTAGATTGTTAAAGTGGTAAACAATAATAATGACAAACTTGTTTGCTAAAGAAGAAAAAAAAAATTCCAACGATCTCATCTTTGATCAAGCGTGCTGATTATAAAGGCCAGCAGTTGACCTCTGATCGATGTAGGTGAGCCAGCTCTGCTGCAGCTGATGCAGAGCTTCCCTCTCCCTCGGGGCCGTCTTAGGGAGGGATCCGATCTGGTCAGATTGGTCCGATCTAACATCTGACTCACTTCCCCTCAATTTGCTTTTTCAATCAAGCAGATGTGTAATTTGAATTGCTCCAAACTAGAGTGAGTTCAGTGAGAGTTCACTATCCCTCCCTGCCTTTAGAGAGAATTGAGCATTTCTTATGACAATGGCATGTGGGTAGGAGCCCAGAATGGCTCGTCAGTCTCCCTGTGGTTTGGGCTGAGCCCTGGAATATCCATCATTGTCTTCAAGTTTCTCTAATTTAGTATTACGACATTTTTCAGAAGTCATAATGGAAAATGTCCCTGCGCTGATATGGTACTTCTGTCGTTAATTGAAGCGAGCGCTGGTCGTGTTACCTCCCATGTGTGGCAGCGCCCCCAGCAGGCTTCGGTGGTGATGCGCAGCCCCCTGCAACCAGGCTTGTGGGCTACGAAGGAGAACTCTCGTACAGCACAGCCTCGGAAACCATGGAGTGTGTTGGTGAGAGCTGCGCACGCTGCAGCTGTCCCAGCAACCAGGAGCACGAGGAGAGACAGATGCATGCTGGGTAGAATATGCATGCCCAGAGAATTGTTTAATTATTTGTTGCAGTGATCTACTAACAGTCACGTGAGTGTGGGGAAAGTTCACCATGAAAAAAAAAATTACAATTTTAAAAATCTATCTCATTATTTTATCATTTAACACGACACATTACTCCCTCTAGTGTGCATCAAAAACTACTGCAGCCAGAAACACATGAACTAAAGAAAGAAAGAAAAAAGCCTGTCTAATCAGTTTAATTAAAAAAAATAAATGAATCTTGTCCTCAACCTATTCTGGAGCAAACCACTTTTATTTTACTTAAAAACAATAACAATTGATCAAGATTGATTTACTGCTTTTGCATGTTGTTGTTTTTCTAAAAATACAACAGATGAAAATGAGGAATGTTTACATGCATGGGTAGACTATTGAAGCAGTGAGGCCACTTCATTAAAGTATATTACCACCAGAATTAAAGTATATTACCACCCAGTAAAACAGACAAACACTGGCTTTGAAACAATATACAGAGCAAAGTAGCCTTTGAGCAGATGACTCTACACCTCAGCAACTCATTTGAACTTATTTGGTAATTATGCCACACACCTGTTCGATATCATATTTTTAAATGTAGGAGGGGAAAAAATCATCTCACCTTCTCAGTGGAAGATCTTGCAGGGTTTGAAGTTTGCAGAAGCCCTGCGTGTCTCTCGCCATGGACAACAAGCAGTGAATGGAACCAATCTATCCTTGTTGTTGTTTTTAGAAGCCCATTAGGGTGGACGGACACTCTGACATCATAGCAATTACAATGAAATACCGTTGGAGACCCCAAGCCAGCCAGAAATAATGGAGACTCCCTGGAAAATCCTGGGACTTGTCTATGTTTTGGTAACCTCAGCCTGTATCTTTCTGTTCGAGTGAGCGAGCGAGCGAGCGAGCGAGTGAGTGCAAGCAGCTCCTTGGCTGAGCTGCTGGCTGCTCTCGCTGATGTGAGTATGAGAAGAACACGACACTCACTGTGACACAGGATCTCAAGCACACAGAAGGGACAGAAGTCTCACAACTTTTGAAAGGTCTAAAGGAGAAATCTGGTGTATTTCACAACTGGCTGACATGAAATTGAGTTTAATTAACCAAGTGAAACATTCTCATGTCCAGATGAGAGCTACATTCACTGCTATTTGGTGACACCTTATTGTTCTGTTTTGTTAAAGCTCAATGAGGATTTAGTTGACTGTCACATTGATGCTTGATGTCTCACCGGACGCATCAAGATAAAAGTCCAAACAGTCTTACCAAAAGGTTCAACAGTTACCTCTCAATACTTCATCACGTTGCAATTACAGGGTCCAATAACTAAACCAAGTTACTTTAGAAAGGAACAAAGGAGGTGATTTTGTGGAGAAAATAACCAAAATGTCAGAAAAGGCAAAGAGAGTCAGTGGCTCAACTTTACACAGCGTCAGTTTAGGAAGTTATATATAAAGTTACCAATTTCCTGATGATTATTTTTCATCCCAAACTCCAGAGGAACAGATTTATTGTATTAACTCTTTGTTGACAAAATGTTGCAGCTTCCTCCTAAAAGTGTTGGACATCTTGCGTGCAAGAAATATCAGGGCCTTTTATGACATCACACATGGCACATTTCTAGAACTAAATAATGTTGGACCCACTTTCTGAAGGTGGTCTTTTCTCCTTTCTGAGGTTTTCATTGACAGGCTAGAGACAGCAGCCGAGCATGCAGCAACTCATTCAACAATCAGTTAAAAATCAGATAATGGGATGCAATTAAATGTTTGAAAGACAAAAACAACGCTGACTCAGAGTGTTTTCTCAAAGTGAAGTTTCATTTTTAGCACATAGTTTGTTTGTTTTTTTTTCTTCATAATTCTACAACCCCCTGTAATGTTACATCCAGTAGTAAGCCTCTCTACATTCAAACCCTTCCACATCACTGCTGTGTTGGTCCCCAAAATATACATTTTTCATGTTCTGCATCATGTTAATCATCATCTCTAATGTTTTTTTTTCTTCAACACAACAAACACAGACCATTGGGCAAACAGTGCAAATCTAGAGATTCAGTGAAATTGCTACGTAATGCGATTAGGTTTCGATAACATTATATCCTCATCAAGTTACTGTTGCTCTGACTTATTGCCATTCTATTGTGTCTAACTCTATGTCCTCTCTTTCCTCACTCTTGATCCTTACTGGTTGCTTTCATCCAGCCCATTCACACCACCACCACCACCACCACTCAGTTTTAAAGTTTTGTTCTGGCCATATAGAAACTGCCAACAAGAGGAAAAGTGACTGTGAACGACACCAGCTTTTGATGGCCGTCTCTTAGGCGATGCCACAGCTCTCGACAAACACTCTTCTCTCTCTCTCTCTCTCTCTCTCTCTCTCTCTCTGTTCTCTCTCTCTCTCTCTCTCTCTCTCTCTCTCTCTTCTCTCTCTCAACTATCACTGAGCAATCGCAGAAAGTACGACAGATTTTTTTTTTTTTTCAAGAGGCTATTAATTGAGATCAGTGGGAGCTGAGGGTCGGTTCCACGTGAGCCAGCTGACCGACTGATAAGAACAATCAAGAGGGTTTTGAAAGGAAGCTAGCCATACGTTTAAAAAAAAATGAAAATCATAAAAAAGCTGAGTTTAAACAACAACGAGGTCAAGTTTTCCATTAATAGTTGCAATGTTTGTTTGTTTTTTCCTGAATCAAATGGTTTGAAATCTAATGCCAGCATTTTGTTTTTTGTTTTTTTTGTTTGTTTTTTTTGTTTTGTTTTTTTGTGCCAAATGAAAATTGGTGGCAGATGACCGTTTGTTTGAGTTTACTTGTTGGAGGCTGAGATCTTGTTGTGATAGTAATCAGACTGAGGGTGTTTAGAGGTTACACTGACATTCAATCAGGGCAAATCCACCCATCTCAAAACTTGAGTGCAGGAAAAGAGAAAGACGTGAGAGATAAAGGCCAAAAAAGTCCTAGATTCAGATTTTCACAGAATTTCAGATATTTGTGTTCTATGCTGAACTCCAGCAAAGCAACCATACACGGTTAATGATTTGAAGGAAGAGACCTATAGGGATCTCCTCTCTTTAGCTTTATCAGAGAAAAGCTGGCAGGGTGTGTTGCCGCAAACACACAAAGCTCTGTTTTCAAAGCAGGGCAGGCAAAACAAGAATATGATGAACTGTTATTTCTGAGGAGTTCTTTGAGAAAGTGGAGTCATATAAAACTTACAAAACATGGGTGAACTGAATTTAGCCTAATATGGGACAATCTAAGGGACAAAAAGGAAAAGCAAGACATTATTGTCATGCAAAGATTACTTTGCCCCCTATACCTACACCTTTGTTCTCTTTTGTATCTTTTTTCTTTAGTCTTTAATGGTTACAACTGTTGAAGGGGAACAGAGGCATTATTTGGATGAACTACTTGAAACCGGGTCAACGCAAAATCATCGGACTGACGGGCAGAAATTAATTCGCTCGGAAAAGTTTCAAGCCAACATGATTGGGAATTTACATCAATAAAAAAATCTGTTTTTGGGGGAACAATGAATCATGTTTAAAGAGATTGCTTCGGGGCAATTTCTGACTAAGTTTCCGTCAATTTGTTTATGGTGTGACTGGCCGATTTGTAGGAAGTTATGAGCAGTGAAGCATACACAACCTTTTCCTTGCAAACAAGAATTAACTTATTCTCCTGGAAAGGAGTGCAGCCTGGAATAATGAGAACATTCAAAGAGCTGGAGCAGGATGCAATCCAAACACACCTACAATGTGACTTCAGTCAAATCTTGGGATCTGCAGAGCTGCGGGTCAAATAGATTTCTAAACCATGTTGATTCAGGCATGTTGTCAAGTTTGTAAAACTGCTGGTCTGGAGGGTTTTTTTTTTGTCGAGTGTTTGGTTGTCAGGCAGCCGACAGGTAGCGCTCAAGCTTTAAAAAAAAAACAACAATCATTGGATTAGCTTTGCGATACATTCGGATTCAGACTCTGTCCCTCAGACAGGAGACAAGACAGAGAGAAGAAGGAACTAAAGAAAGAATTGATTCTTCTCGTCCTCCATCACTCCATCTTCACACATCGTCCTGCTGAATGATTCTCACGCGCACACACACACACCCGCACGCACATGCACACACACACACACAACCTGACCATCGTCTTGAAATACGGTTACATTTTCTGATCAAATAGAAAATAAATAGCATTACTTATCATTTTTTTCCACAAAATTAAAGTACAAAAACAAGGAAAAACAATGTCATTACAAATCCAAATCATTTATCGTCAAACAAATTTTACATGGAAAGTACCTTTAAGACAATGTGAATATCAAGGACGCAACAGCAGTAAAAACGAGAGAGGGGAGGTTAAACACGTGTGTGATGCTCACTTCCTGTTTAAGCCCCCCTGAAAAACACAGATTATCCTGAAAGAATTAAAATATTGCTAAAATATTTTTTCTTTGTTTCCCCCGCCTTTGTCTTTTTTTTTCCCGTTCTACCGTTAATGATCGGACAAGAATAAACAGATTTTTGTTGTTTCACACCAAGAAATGTTCTCATGGTCTCGGTCGCCTTGTAGCAGCATGGGGTCTGCTGAGGCTGAACAAGCAGACGCTTGGGAGTTCAGAAAACCAACTGGATTGACGTGTTTTTCTTCAGGTCTGAAATGCTTGGTGCTCTTTGTTTGTCTCTCTATGACATCTTTGCCAGGCAGGAATTTTTATTCTCCTTTGGTTCCAAGTTTGGGGATTGTGAACTTTATTTTATTCTTAAATATATATTACTAACATAACTACAACGCAGTGTGTCGAACAAGTAACATGCATGTCATGGTCTGCGGAGGAGATGGGCAGATTGATTGGTGCTGTGCTTAGCGCCGTCGCTGTACAGCAGGAAGGTTGTCGGTTCAATTCCAACCCAGGGCTTTTCTGTGGCCCTGCGTGGGTTCTCTCCAGAGGCTCTCTCCTCTCGGCCCATCTGGAGGTGGAGGATGGCAATGGTGTTGGCGGCAAATGGCAGTTTGCCTCTGTGTGACCCTGCGATAAACTGGTGACTTGTCCAGGGTGTAACCCCGCCTTCACCCAAAGACAGCTGGGAGAGGCTCCAGCACCCTGTTACCCTGAGCGCAGGAGAAACGGATATAGAAAATGGATGGATGGTGGGATGGAGGGACGGATGGGATATTGAAAAAACCCTGTGTGCGTGTGTGTTTTTTTCTACCACAAGGCTGTGCTAAGTAACAATATTATACCATCCATACACAAGATTTTGTAGGAGCACAATTGTACATATTTCTCTATATAACATTGTCTCTTTTTTGTTTCTACAGAGCAGTAACATTTAAACAAACCAAGCAAAAAAATGGGGGGAAAAAATGGAACGTTTGAGAATATTTCTGAAGTTAAATTGCACACCATTCCACAAATGGCCAAATTTTTTCGAAACTGAAAGAAAAACATCCACCAGCGCCAATCCAGTTCATTTCTCCCCTCTTTTAAGGTCTGTTCAAAGGGGAACACCGCTGAATTTCACTCACATTATGGCCTCATACACTTAAGATGTGACGTGAGCTCTGAATCCAAAGCGGCCTTGCCCTTTATGGTATCTGCTACACTAGTGTTTCTCCCATTATACACTACAGAAATATCCAGAGACATATGTATGTATATATATTTATATATATAAAAACATTATCATCATCATCGTCGTCGTCGTCGTCATCAGTAGTACTTTGAGTAGAATAGGAGTAGTAGTAGAGTAACAAGTAAGAAGAAAGAACAGTATTGTACTTTATATTATTATCACCGGTGGTTATTTAACCTGGAGGGACTATAGCTTTGTTCCTTTGGTGGAACCTCACAGGACAGGGGGAGTTTTAAGAATCAGCTCTGTAAGCGTGTGAAAAAAAGAAAAGAAAGAAAAATCGTATCGATGTGAGAGATCCGACTCATTTGACCTGTGTACACTGTGGCTCCATAGTTCTGACCTCTCATATTTACACTTAATATGTACCTGATGTGAGGCGTCGTGTGTCTGGTTTCTGCGTCGGCTCTGTGCGGCGACAGTTTGGGGATGTTTGTGTGAAATTGCTTCTTTACCTTTGTCAATGTATTGTGCTGTTCACGCATGACACGAGCATCTCTGACCAGGAGATAAATAGAGAGGCCACTGTATTCCGACTCGGTTTCAGGTTAGATATAAAGACGAGTTAGACACAGGTTGAACGTGATTAGCGTTGCACCAAAAGGAGATTTCCTCTCCGAATTCTGCAAACCAATTAACGCAGGCCAGCCACTGTTTTTCGGGCACTGACCTGCAGTTTGATAAACGACTGAATGACGTTTTACATTTATGATCAGCCTTTTTGGACATTGTCTGTCTTTTGATCTGCAACGTAACATGTGTGAAGCAAAAAATAAAGAGGGAACCAGTTTCACACAACTCTGTCAGATAAAAAGGTACGGTCTTTACCTCGGATCACTGAGTGAGCAAACTTTTTCAGAAAAAAGGCCACTCCCTCCTTGATACAAGATAAGAAATAAAGAGCAGATGGCGTGTTTTGTACCTTTTCAGCCTCTCCCAACACGTTCACTGTCATGTCTTCTCCCTGTTCCCTACCTCCCCTGTGTTATCTGATATCTGTGTGGTAGCACCTAGGTGGCGCTCTCTGCAGCTGAAGACGACGCCCCGCCCGGCTTGAGCTCAGCCTGGTCGGGGTGAGCCATCTGCGGGTTCGAGGGGGAGGACGGGTCCCCTCTCTCCCCTCGCTCCTGGAGGTTGCGCTGGTTCCTGGCAGCCTCAGTCAGCATCTGCATCCGGCGCTCCTGGTGCTCCTCCAGGCCCCGCCAGAGCTCCGTACGCTCACGCTCACGCTTCAGCTCCCTGGAGGAGGAAGGTAGGGGAGGTAGAAGAGAGGCCACTGCACATTATAACAGATGCTTAAACAATTAGCACGAGTACGAGGCCAAATTCTGGCCTTAAACATCAGAATACAGCTCAATAACAACAGTCATCATCATCATCACCGTCATCATCATCATCATCATCATCATCATCATCATCATGTGCTAAGAAAGCATAATGCTCAAAAATTAGTATGCAATGCGATGTCCCTTTTGATTCAACTGCCAAAAATAAATAGTCGCCAGTCAGGTGATTAACTGCAGCATCAATTTGCACACATTATTTCTCACGTCATCAAAATTCCATCCAGCAAAGACCACTCTGTTGTTAATTATTGTTCTCTGATGTCCCATATCCTTCTTTGAACAGCTGTGATGTCAGGTGTAAAACCTGATTATATTCATATTCAGGCCTTTAGTAGAAAGGTGAACAGAAGATTTGACCTCAGCAGTTTAAAGTAGGGAAGCCGATATTATCGACCAAAAAGGCATTAAAAATGAATATCGGAAAATATCGGTATTGGTATTGGTAATTTTGGCCGAAATGAGTAGTCATGCCAAAGTATGAATTCCTCGAATTTTCTGGTATTACTAAGTAGTAAATAACAATACTATACTCGTCTCTACTACGCTTGATGATGTCATCAAACCGCATCGAAGCATAACAGCAAGAGACGTGCGTGTTTCAGCAGAGTGGTTTCAGCGGTGGCAGGCTGCTAACAAAATAGCTTGTTAGTAACTGATGATTATTATTTTGACAAGAATGTTTATTTTTATTTGGAAAACCTTGAGGTTGTTAAGTTTATCATTATCTCTGCATTCAGCGAGACATCACAATACAAATTAGCCATAATGTGTTAATTCCACAACTGCATATATCAGTATCGGTTGATATTGGTTGATATCGGTATTGGAAATTAGGAGTTGGCCAACATCGGGATATTGGATATCAGTAAAAATGTCAATATCGGACATCACTGGTTTAAAGTGATGAAGTGGAATTTAAATTTTTACTCAAGTTTAGTTAGTTGACAACCTAAACAACACATAAAATAACCCACTACAGCCCTCACCCATGCCTCCAGAATCCATGACTACATTGATTACCATTTGCAGATTACTTAAAATATATATATATATTTGCTGTCTTACAATGCTGTAGTACATATTTTGGTTAACAATTTCAGTTAATAAGAACACACATCCAAGTCAAACTTCTAACCTCATACATGTGCCTCCCCTCTAAATCTGTCATCTCAAGTATATGCTCTTCTGTTGATAGCGTTATAAAGAGCTCAAATGCTGATTTTATGTCTTGAATATGGCTGCTATGCAGTGGGGGCTGAAACTATTTTGATGACATTTGCAGTCGACCCTTTTGTAGAAGCTGGGAGAAAAACAATAATAATCTTGCATTTCTTGGGTTAGTGTGTGAGATGTGACAACACGTCATTGACAGACAACCTTTGCTCAGAAGTTATTTCCAATTAAGGGAGAGCACCAAGAAAAACAGTTTAAAAGGCTGCTATTCATAATGTACTCCAGCCCTGTGTTATAGGAACCAACATGGGAAATCTTACGAGAATTGAGTTTTCCCTTGCGTATGTTGTGTGAATCACTAGTCGTTCTTGCATTACCACAGTTGTGATTATGTCAGATTAGGACCCTAAACCGTTTTTAAGATTAAAAAATTGCATCTTATAGTGACCTCAGTATCGTCCCAAACAACCAAAAAACATATGAAATGTTGATAGTCTTTATTTTATCCAGAAAAAAACAGTCTGAGGTCAAATTGACCCCAAACAGCAACGATCCACTCAACATGTGTACATGTGTTCACCCAATTTGTCCCCATTAAATTAGGAAAAGCCACGAAATATGAAGCAAAACAGTGAGATGTTTCCCACGTGTTTAAAAACAATGAATAGCAAATTGGGTCAAATTGAGCCCAAACACAAAGACTCAATTATGTTCCCTTTTTAAGACAAATCTCAGTAAATAAATTCATTTGTAGTTGAAGTGCTAGTTTTTCTTTGTGTGTCTACGTGTCAAAGCTCACTAAGCTCCAAATATCAGTCTGTCCTGATCCTTAGCCGTGTCCTGAAAAGACCCCGGAATCTTAGTAGTCGACACCGGCTTGTGTTTAAAAGTGAAATCATGATGTGGTCCATGTTGAAAAGATGACCTAAGCTGCAAATACTTACAGTGTGAAGTAGGCCACAAACACCATTCAAACATGGTTTTAGAATCTTCTGCTTCCTCCTCTAGTTGTCACTGCGGCATAGATACACTCAAACACACACATAGAAATGAGTCATACTCACTTCTGTTTCTCCACTTTGTAGGAGGCAGTGAGGTCATCAAACAACTTGCTGTTCATCTCCATGAAGGTCTTCAGGACGTTGTAGATGAGAGACACGATGGTCCTGGTGAGAGGGAGAGCAGCAAGCAGATGAATAGGACTAGACGTTAGGAGGTTGGATTTTAATAAAGACAGTATTTGGTTGTATTTTAGTCTTAAGTCAGTTTTTCTAATCACATAATATAGCTGTTCCTACATCTGAACCAGAAAAACTGAAAGCCCCAAAAAAGTGCTTCCATGGTTAGACGTCACAACAACAAATCACAGGTACCCTAAATGCATTGCCCACCTGGATCTCATATGCAAAGCTGAGCAAGCAAGGAAAATGTTGAGTGATCATTAAAATATATGGTGCCCCTAGCAAAGTGAACGAGCGGGACATGCAAACGTTAGCTAAAATTATGCTGAGGGTTGATTTTTGTTCCCAGAACCTTTGATATTATGTTGTGTATCCAAAGGGGAACACTATCGGTGACGGACCCGCCTCCAATACACAGCATTCTGCTAATATACGTAAAGCAGGAAGGGCTTAAAAGTGTGATCTGACACTCCACCCTAGTTAACATAACACCAATATAGCGTCACATACCAATTTTATTTATCACCTATCTGATAATGATGAAAGTTGCCCGTAAAATCAAAAAATTGTGAAAACATTTTGGTTTTTCTGTGTCACGAAATGAGGAGAAAATGTGGCAAACAGACAGGGAACAAGGTGCAGAAGCTGCAGGACTATACATAAAACAACTATGGCCGTTTTTGGTTTGCATATTGTTCCATTTACAGTTCAAGCACTTTATGAGCACTGGCTGAACTTTCCCCCGCCTTTATTGCCGTGCCACGTAAACACTAGAAGGGCATCTGCAATGTGGTTTCAAAGCTTTGAGGTGTGTGAGTTGCGTCAGTTAGTGTTCAGGTGTGTTAATTAGCCACTGACTGGTTCCAGTGCTCCTTGGAGACTCTGTAGAGGGTGGCGAATACCAGTGGCAGGATGACTTGACAGTTCTCCTCTATCAGACTGAGGATGTACTCGTTATTCCAGAAATAAAGAGCCCGCTCCGCTACCTGAGAGATTAGATGGAGATTTAGATGGAGACTGTTAAATGGAGAACAGTAAATTAGTTTAAAAAGCAATGCCTCTAAAGCACAATTGGTTTTGAAAGGCGGTTGGGGCTGTGTACCTGGAAGTGAGGGCTCGAGATGCAAGCGGCAATCTGTTTGAACAGCGGCTCCTGGATGCGGATGAACTGAGACGGCTCGATCACGTCCAGGATCTCCTCAATCTCTCCGAGGAACATCACCTGAAGGCACAGCAGAGCACAAACTTTGCTTTCATCACAATAAACCCCATGAGAATAATTTAACAACAAAGAGTAATAATTTGAAGGGTCCGTCCAGGTTCTCCTGCTTCCGCCCACAGTCCAAAAACATGCATGTGAGGTGAATTGGGAACTCTGAATTGGCCGTAGGTGTGCGTGTGAGTGCGAGTGGTTGTTTGTCTCTATGTGGCCCTGCCATGAACTGGCGACTTGTCCAGGGTGTCACCCTGCCTTCACCCTATGACAGCTGGGATAGGCTCCAGCTGACCCTCGTGACCCTGAGCTCAGGAAGAAGCAGGCATCGAAAATGGATGAATGGAATTTGATGGGAATGAAAAATATCAAAATGAAGGCCGTGTTGTGATCTGCAGAATATCATCAGTGACTCTTCAGATACGTTGAGAGATATGGGGACCTTCATCAACATGGTTATGGACAGCACAGGGTTTCTCACCTCTTTCTGCGTGCAGGTTTTTGGCCAGTACTTGAGCAGCCCTCTGATGATCTGCCAAGGGGATGTCAAACACATTAATCGGAATAAGCACAGCAGCTATTATCTCAGCAGGAGAGCTGGCTGAACTCCACCAGCGCCGTCGCCATTAACTCGCACCACAACCATTCCATTAATTAATGAATGTGTTTTCAGCTTTGCACCGAGTCAAAATGTGCCTCAGCCTCAGTGGTGCTAATGGATACTATTCTGGCAAAAGCCGATATAAACAGAAACTGGTAAACTACATACAAGGTCCATTGACTGTGGTGTTTGCTGGTCACATTGCTCTAAGTCTTCAGTACGTATTTGTGGAGTTTGTGGCTATTAGAGATTATTTATCTCCAGGAACAACTAATTTGACTTTGAGGGGGTAGAACAACAGTATTCAGCCAGGCTTCTGCATCTAACACATACAATATAAGACTGTACCTGTCTTTGAGAGCTAAGCACACTAAACTGCACAATAGGTGGTGCAATAGTCACTTGAAAAATCAATCACTGCAGCACCTGAAGTTGAAAATAAATCTAAATCCCTCATACGGGGAATAATTTTCTGGGGTTGCATTATCAATACAGTTATTTCAGCATTTGCAAAATATGACTTAATGGGAGCTAAAGGCTGACAGCATAATGATGCATTTATTAGACACTGAAGAAATCTTACATATTCAGTCACTGTGGCATCTTTCTCCATAAACTGCACCACACAGTACGCCAGCTGGAAGGACAGGACACAGTTAGTAAAATCACATGAACACAAACACACACACAAAAAAAAAATCCCATGGTCCTTGAAGCTGTCAAGGAGACAAGGGGTTTCAGCAATTCACTCAATGGGATTACAAGCTACAAAAAAAAAAGATTGGAAGGACACAATTTCCATGGGGACACATGTGCCAAAAGTGTTTTCACTTCAACTCTTTTACACAGGCTGCTGTCATTTCCCGCTAGAGCGCCCTGTCTTGGGTCCCCAGTCTGGTCACACCCAGAATGCGTCCTTGAGGGTCCTTCCTTGCGCTGGTCCCC